>JABUQX010102693.1:12500-16044 GCA_015478945.1 Trachelipus rathkii
ATCTTATTTTATGACTTTTCCATTTTTTTATTACATTTTCTGAACTAAAATTCTTCCCTTATTACAAAAATGTCATTTGTTTTAGTGTAGCATTTGTTGTTTTGTTGATAAATGCATGTACTAAAGTAATAAAGTCTTGCCATGTATATATATATTTATATATATAAATATATATATATAATATATATATATATATATATATATATATATATATATATATATATATATATATATATATATATATATATATATATTATATATATATTTTTTATATATATTAATATATATATATATATATATATATATAATATATATATATATATATATATATATATATTATAATAAATAATTTATAGACATTTTTTAAATCGCCAAATTCAAATTATTTTTCATAATCCTCTTACTTGATAGTAAAAATTTTCTGCACCAAAATTTCGAGGGAGGGGGTGGTGCAGCCCCCTCAAATCCCCCTGCGTGCGCCACTGCATCAAATGCTCTAGAACCCAGCTAATAATAATTATAATCCTCTTCATAAAATACTTTAAAACAAATTTAATTATTAAATAGTTACTCATAAAGTAAAAGATACAATTTATACCTATATTATATTTCAAATGTTTTAAAAGATAACGTGTGACAAGTTATATTATATTGATGCAAAATTAAAAAATAAATTGTTAAAACTATAAATTTCTTGTGGTATAATTCTGAATGCTAAATGTACAAATTATGTTGTCTCGTTTGGGATCCAAAAATATAGATATTTCTGAGTTGAAAAACTCTTAAAAGCATCAGGTTACGTTCTGCCAAGCACTGGACCGGGAGGACGTGCAAAAAAAAAAAAAAATAATATATATATATATTATATTAATATATATATATATATATATATATATTATATATATATATATATATAATACTATAATTATATATATATATATAAATTAAAAAAAAATATATATATATATAATATTTATATATTATTAAATATATATATATACTATTGAGAAATGCTTTCGTAACTAACAAGCTTTCAAATTTGTACATCTATCGTTTATTGTTTAAAAAGTGGCTTATAAAATTTCAAGACCAAGATCGACATCAAAAACGTGGGGAATTAGAGACCCGGAAGCCAATTAGATTTTATTTACAGCAAAAAAAAAACATCATAAGCATCAGCGGTTCTGAAAGGACTTATATAAAACAATACTATAATTTACAATTCTAATATCTAAATATTTAAACAATATAATAAGATAAACATATTTAAATAATTTTATACTTGGAAAACACGTTCAAATTTATTATTATTATTATTATTATTATTATTATTATTATTATTATTATTATTATTATTATTTTATTATTATTATTATTATTATTATTATTATTATTATTATTAGTATATGAGCAAATATATCAGGGCTGCGGAGCCGGATCCGGAGCCGGGACCTGGGTATGCGGAGCCGCAAGGTTTTGGGTAGAGCCGGAGCCGGAGCCGGAGGTGAAACTTTTTTGGAGGGACTGGATCCGGAGCCGGAGCCGGAGGCGAAATTTTGGGGGATCTGGAGCCGGAGCCGGAGTCGGAGCCGAAAGTTTAAGGGGACCTGGAGCCGGAGCCGGAGCCGGAGTCGGAACCGCAAAAAAAAGAGGCTGCTCCGGCTCCGGCAAATACAAAATTAAATACTTATTAAATATATTACTAACAGGAGGATATATATAATATATATATATATATATATATATATATATATATATATAATATTATATATATATAATATAATATATATATATATATATATATATATATATATATATATATTTATATTATATTATATATATTATATATATATATATATATATATATAATATATATCTTAATAATTGAGGAGATCACCTCCAATTCTTATATTCAATATTTCAATACAATATATATAATATATATATATATATATATATATATTATATATATATACTATATATATATATATATATATATATATATAATATATACTATATATATATATATATATTATATATAATATACTCATATTCTCTTTTTTCCAGAAATTTGATTATGTAATATTTATTATTCAATAATAAAAAAGGTTCGGTCTTCTATAGATAACTTTTAAATTAATTAAGTTTTACATTGGCTCGAAAAAATGTGCACATCTTTGATATTACCACCCATCGCATTTCATACAGCCTGAACTTTAAATGTATCAGATATGCAAGAGATGCAAAAATTTTAGCAATGACTTAAACAGTGAGTGTACATTGCTTTCGGAAAGGATTTCTTTAAAATAGGTTGGACACCCCTGAATTCACTTCTCATGGACGAGGCTCCATCATAGCCCTGGCCTCTCAGATTAGTTTTTGAATCGAAGCATGAGCTTAATGAACTTCTCCCTGTAAAGCACTCTCGCAACAGCTGACCAGTGACGTCGTGAAACAGGCACAAACGAAACAAAGTCCTTTTTTTATAGTTAAATGCTTAATTTTTGTAAATACATCTGAGGTACAGTGGAGAACTATTCCATTTTGGGATATATCTGTGTTTCGTCAGCTAAACTGTGCAGAAAAGAGCTCTAAGCACTTAGCTCTATATCTTTTTCTTTTCAAATAATACAGTCAATCAAAAGAACCAATAAATGATTCTGAAATTCTTTGGTCTTGTATATCTTCGGGTTTTCTGCATATGCTTCAATTGTTTCCTGAAGTAGTATATAATGCATCCACGCTGGTCTGATATCTTAAAGTGTAGCTTAAATTGCCATATTTTTGAACAGGGGTTAATGAGGGATTGCCCCCTAGATCGGAATGTCTAGTAGTGGAAATGCCCGCATAGTCCCCTCACTGTCCCCTACAATCTTATTTACAATAAATCGATTTCCTTCCATTCCTTTTATTAATGCAACTTGAATGTCCACTTGATTTTTTAGACGATCATAAGAAAATGTCCTAAAACTGCGTGGTTTTCTAAGCAATTTTTCTTCCTTATTTCTTTTTTCTTTTGCCAAATCTCTATAGTGAACATCACTAAGCCGCTGTTTTTATCCGTTTTATATGAAGATTAGAACCGTAAATATAACCTTTACAAAGAGAGAGATTTGGCCTAAAGTAATGCTGCACTTTTTTGCTTAGAAACCATTCGAAAACAAACTCTCCCAAGACCAAATTCTAGATGTGGTTTCTTGGCATCTTATTGCCGTTTTCTCATTTTTCAAATATTGGCTATAATTCGGTTTCTTTACCGAAATTTCATACATTGAATAACAAATATATATCTATATAATAATTTTTAAATATATTATTTTTTTAAATTAAAATATCATTTTTAATTAAGAAAATTATTAGATTAGTTTTAAATTTTGAATACAATCATTAATAACCTAAAGAATAACATATATATATATATATATATATATATATATATATATATAATATATAAATATTATTATATATATATATATATTATATTATATTATTATATATATATATATATATATTATATATATATATATATATATATTATATAATA
>JABUQX010102694.1:0-22789 GCA_015478945.1 Trachelipus rathkii
GAAAATACCGTTAAAAACTCAATTTTAAGATTTACCAAATAATTTCAAATGTTGAAATTTAGGAAAAATCGTACTTTTAAGAGTTCTAAATTTGTAATGTGAAAATTTAAGAAAAAGCGTAATTTTAGAAGTTAAAATTTTTTATTAAAACAGGTTTTCACAACTAATGAAATATTTGGTATATAAAAACAAATATTGAAATTTCATTAAAAAACTTCAATTTAAGACACCTAAAACTATTAACAAATTCGCTTTTCTGCTTTTTGAAATTGCATTTCAATGAAACATTATTTTTTCAAATGCTGAAATACCGTTAAAAACTCAATTTTAAGAATTACCAAATAATTTCAAATGTTGAAATTTTAGGAAAAACCGTACTTTTAAGAGTCCTATTTTTGTATTGTGAAAATTTAAGAAAAAAGCGTAATTTTAGAAGTTAAATTTTTTATTTTCACTAACTACTGAAATATTTGGTATATAAAAACAAATATTGAAATTTCATTAAAAAACGTCAATTTAAGACACCTAAAACTATTAACAAATTCGCTTTTCTGCTTTTTGAAATTGCATTTTAATGAAACACATTATTTTTTCAAATGCTAAAAATCCCGTTAAAAACTCAATTTTAAGAATTAACAAATAATTTCAAATGTTGAAATTTAGGAAAAATCGTACTTTTAAGAGTTCTAAATTTGTAATGTGAAAATTTAAGAAAAAGCGTAATTTTAGAAGTTAAAATTTTTTATTAAAACAGGTTTTCACAACTAATGAAATATTTGGTATATAAAAACAAATATTGAAATTTCATTAAAAAACGTCAATTTAAGACACCTAAAACTATTAACAAAATCCGCTTTTCTGCTTTTTGAAACACTTGCATTTCATGAATCAATTATTTTTTCCAAATGCCTAAAATACCGTTAAAAACAAAACTCAATTTAAGAATTACCAAAATAATTTCAAATGTTGAAATTTTAGGAAAAACCGTACTTGTAAGAGTCCTAATTTTTATTGTCAAAATTTAAGAAAAAGCGTAATTTTAGAAGTAAAATTTTTTATTAAAACAGGTTTTCACAACTAATGAAATATTTGGTATATAAAAACAAATATTGAAATTTCATTAAAAAACGTCAATTTAAGACACCTAAAACTATTAACAAATTCGCTTTTCTGCTTTTTGAAATTGCATTTCAATGAAACACATTATTTTTTCAAATGCTGAAAATACCGTTAAAAACTCAATTTTAAGAATTACCAAATAATTTCAAATGTTGAAATTTAGGAAAAATCGTACTTTTAAGAGTTCTAAATTTGTAATGTGAAAATTTAAGAAAAAGCGTAATTTTAGAATTTAATTTTTTTATTAAAACAGGTTTTCACAACTAATGAAATATTTGGTATATGAAAACAAATATTGAAATTTCATTAAAAAACGTCAATTTAGACACCTAAAACTATTAATAAATTCGCTTTTCTGTTTTTTGAAATTGCAATTCAATGCAACACATTATTTTTTCAAATGCTTAAAATCCCGTTAAAAACTTAATTTTAAAAATTACCAAATAATTTCAATTGTTGAAATTTAGTAAAAATCGTACTTTTAAGAGTTTTAAATTTGTAATGTGAAAATTTAAGAAAAAGCGTAATTTTAGAAGTTAAAATTTTTTATTAAAACAGGTTTTCACTACTAATGAAATATTTGGTATATAAAAACAAATATTGAAATTTCATTAAAAAACGTCAATTTAAGACACCTAAAACTATTAATAAATTCGCTTTTCTGCTTTTTGAAATTGCATTTCAATGAAACACATTATTTTTTTAAATGCTGAAAATACCGTTAAAAACTCAATTTTAAGATTTACCAAATAATTTCAAATGTTAAAATTTTAGGAAAAACCGTACTTTTAGGAGTCCTATTTTTGTAAGGTAAAAATATAAGAAAAAGCGTTATTTTAGAAGTTAATTTTTTTTATTAAAACAGGTTTTCACAACTAATGAAATATTTGGTATATAAAAACAAATATTGAAATTTCATTAAAAAACGTCAATTTAAGACACCTAAAGCTATTAATAAATTCGCTTTTCTGCTTTTGAAATTGCATTTCAATGAAACACATTATTTTTTCAAATGCTGAAAATACCTTTAAAAACTCAATTTTAAAATTTACCAAATAATTTCAAATGTTGAAATTTAGGAAAAATCGTACTTTTAAGAGTTCTAAATTTGTAATGTGAAAATTTAAGATAAAGCGTAATTTTAGAAGTTAAAATTTTTTATTAAAACAGGTTTTCACAACTATTGAAATATTTGGTATATAAAAACAAATATTGAAATTTCATTAAAAAACGTCAATTTAAGACACCTAAAACTATTAAATTCGCTTTTCTGCTTTTTGAAATTGCATTTCAATGAAACACATTATTTTTTTAAATGCTGAAAATACCGTTAAAAACTCAATTTTAAGATTTACCAAATAATTTCAAATGTTGAAATTTAGGAAAAATCGTACTTTTAAGAGTTCTAAATTTGTAATGTGAAAATTTAAGAAAACGCGTAATTTTAGAAGTTAAATTTTTTTATTAAACAGGTTTTCACAACTAATGAAATATTTGGTATATAAAAACAAATATTGAAATTTCATTAAAAAACGTCAATTTAAGACACCTAAAACTATTAATAAATTCGCTTTTCTGCTTTTTGAAATTGCATTTCAATGAAACACATTATTTTTTTTCAAATGCTGAAAATACCGTTAAAAACTCAATTTTAAGATTTACAAAATAATTTCAAATGTTGAAATTTAGGAAAAATCGTACTTTTAAGAGTTCTAAATTTGTAATGTGAAAATTTAAGAAAAAGCGTAATTTTAGAAGTTAAATTTTTTTATTAAAACAGGTTTTCACAACTAATGAATATTTGGTATATAAAAACAAATATTGAAATTTCATTAAAAAACGTCAATTTAAGACACCTAAAACTATTAATAAATTCTCTTTTCTGCTTTTTGAAATTGCATTTTAATAAAAAAAAACTTCAATTTAAGACACCTAAAACTATTAACAAATTCGTTTTTCTGCTTTTTTGAAATTGCATTTCAATGAAACACATCATTTTTTTAAAATGCTAAAAATCCCGTTAAAAACTCAATTTTAAGAATTACCAAATAATTTCAAATGTTGAAATTTAGGAAAAATCGTACTTTTAAGAGTTTTAAATTTGTAATGTGAAAATTAAAGAAAAAGCGTAATTTTAGAAGTTAAATTTTTTTATTAAAACAGGTTTTCACAACTAATGAAATATTTGGTATATAAAAACAAATATTGAAATTTCATTAAAAAACGTCAATTTAAGACACCTAAAACTATTAATAAATTCTCTTTTCTGCTTTTTGAAATTGCATTTCAATGAAACACATTATTTTTTTTCAAATGCTGAAAATACCGTTAAAAACTCAATTTTAAGATTAACCAAATAATTTCAAATGTTGAAATTTAGGAAAAATCGTACTTTTAAGAGTTTTAAATTTGTAATGTGAAAATTTAAGAAAAAGCGTAATTTTAGAAGTTAAAATTTTTTATTAAAACAGCTTTTCACAACTAATGAAATATTTGGTATATAAAACAAATATTGAAATTTCATTAAAAAACGTCAATTTAAAACACCTAAAACTATTAACAAATTCGCTTTTCTGCTTTTTGAAATTGCATTTCAATGAAACACATTATTTTTTCAAATGCTGAAAATCCCGTAAAAACTCAATTTTAAGAATTACCAAATAATTTCAAATGTTGAAATTTAGTAAAAATCGAACTTTTAAGAGTTCTAAATTTGTATTGTGAAAATTTAAGAAAAAGCGTAATTTTAGAAGTTAAAATTTTTTATTAAAACAGGTTTTCTTCATATTTAATGAAATATTTGGTATATAAAAACAAATATTAAAATTTCATTAAAAAACGTCAATTTAAGACACCTAAAACTATTAACAAATTCGCTTTTTCTGCTTTTTGAAATTGCATTTCAATGAAACACATTATTTTTTCAAATGCTGAAAATACCGTTAAAAACTCAATTTTAAGATTTAACAAATAATTTCAAATGTTGAAATTTAGGAAAAATCGTACTTTTAAGAGTTTTAAATTTGCAATGTGAAATTTTAAGAGAAGCGTAATTTTAGAATTTAAATTTTTTATTAAAACAGGTTTTCACAACTAATGAAATATTTGGTATATAAAAACAAATATTGAAATTTCATTAAAAAACGTCAATTTAAGACACCTAAAACTATTAATAAATTCGCTTTTCTGCTTTTTGAAATTGCATTTCAATGAAACACATTATTTTTTTCAAATGCTAAAAATCCCGTTAAAACTCAATTTTAAGAAATACCAAATAATTTCAAATGTTGAAATTTAGTAAAAATCGAACTTTTAAACGTTCTAAATTTGTTTGTATTGTGAAAATTTAAGAAAAAGCGTAATTTTAGAAGTTAAAATTTTTTATTAAAACAGGTTTTCACAACTAATGAAATATTTGGTATATAAAAACAAATATTGAAATTTCATTAAAAAACGTCAATTTAAGACACCTAAAAACTATTAATCAAATTCGCTTTTCTGCTTTTTGAAATTGCATTTCAATGAAACACATTATTTTTTCAAATGCTAAAAATACCATTAAAAACTCAATTTTAAGAATTACCAAATAATTTCAAATGTTGAAATTTTAGGAAAAACCGTACTTTTAAGAGTCCTATTTTTGTATTGTGAAAATTTAAGAAAAAGCGTAATTTTTGAAGTTAAAATTTTTTAATAAAACAGGTTTTCACAAATGAAATATTTGGTATATAAAAACAAATATTGAAATTTCATTAAAAAACGTCAATTTAAGACACCTAAAACTATTAACAAATTCGCTTTTCTGCTTTTTGAAATTGCATTTCAATGAAACACATTATTTTTTCAAATGCTGAAAATCCCGTAAAAACTCAATTTTAAAAATTACCAAATAATTTCAAATGTTGAAATTTAGGAAAAATCGTACTTTTAAGAGTTCTAAATTTGTAATGTGAAAATTTAAGAAAAAGCGTAATTTTAGAAGTTAAAATTTTTTTATTAAAACAGGTTTTCACAACTAATGAAATATTTGGTATATAAAAACAAATATTGAAATTTTATTAAAAAACGTCAATTTAAGACACCTAAAACCATTAACAAATTCGATTTTCTGCTTTTTGAAATTGCATTTCAATGAAACACATTATTTTTTCAAATGCTAAAAATACCGTTAAACTCAATTTTAAGAATTACCAAATAATTTCAAATGTTTGAAAATTTTAGGAAAAACCGTACTTTTAAGAGTCCTATTTTTGTATTGTGAAAATTTAAGAAAAAGAGTAATTTTAGAAGTTAAATTTTTTTATTAAAACAGGTTTTCACAACTAATGAAATATTTGGTATATAAAAACAAATATTGAAATTTCATTAAAAAACGTCAATTTAAAACACCTAAAACTATTAACAAATTCGCTTTTCTGCTTTTTGAAATTGCATTTCAATGAAACACATTATTTTTTCAAATGCTAAAAATACCGTTAAAACTCAATTTTAAGAATTACCAAATAATTTCAAATGTTGAAATTTAGGAAAAATCGTACTTTTAAGAGTTCTAAATTTGTAATGTGAAAATTTAAGAAAAAGCGTAATTTTAGAAGTTAAATTTTTTTATTAAAACAGGTTTTCACAACTAATGAAATATTTGGTATATAAAAACAAATATTGAAATTTCATTAAAAAACGTCAATTTAAGACACCTAAAACCATTAACAAATTCGCTTTTCTGCTTTTTGAAATTGCATTTCAATGAAAAACATTATTTTTTCAAATGCTGAAAATACCGTTAAAAACTCAATTTTAAGAATTACCAAATAATTTCAAATGTTGAAATTTAGGAAAAATCGTACTTTTAAGAGTTCTAAATTGTAATGTGAAAATTTAAGAAAAAAGCATATATTTTATAAAGTTAAATTTTTTTATAAAACAGGTTTTCAACCAACTAATGAAATATTTGGTATATAAAAACAAATATTGAAATTTCATTAAAAAACGTCAAATTAAGACACCTAAAACTATTAACAAATTCGCTTTTCTGCTTTTTGAAATTGCATTTCAATGAAACACATTATTTTTTCAAATGCTAAAAATACCGTTAAAAACTCAATTTTAAGAATTACCAAATAATTTCAAATGTTGAAATTTAGGAAAAATCGTACTTTTAAGAGTTCTAAATTTGCAATGTGAAAATTTAAGAAAAAGCGTAATTTTAGAAGTTAAAATTTTTTATTAAAACAGGTTTTCACAACTAATAAAATATTTGGTATATAAAAACAAATATTGAAATTTCATTAAAAAACTTCAATTTAAGACACCTAAAACTATTAACAAATTCGCTTTTCTGCATTTTGAAATTGCATTTCAATGAAACACATTATTTTTTCAAATGCTGAAAATACCGTTAAAAACTCAATTTTAAGATTTACCAAATAATTTCAAATGTTGAAATTTAGGAAAAATCGTACTTTTAAGAGTTCTAATTTAGTTATTGTGAAAATTTAAGAAAAAGCGTAATTTTAGAAGTTAAAATTTTTTATTAAAACAGGTTTTCACAACTAATGAAATATTTTGTATATAAAAACAAATATTAAAATTTCATTAAAAGACATTAATTTTTGACACCTAAAACTATTAACAAATTCGCTTTTCTGCTTTTTGAAATTGCATTTCAATGAAACACATTATTTTTTCAAATGCTAAAAATCCCGTTAAAAACTCAATTTTAAGAATTACCAAATAATTTCAAATGTTGAAATTTAGTAAAAATCGAACTTTTAAACGTTCTAAATTTCTTTGTAATGTGACAATTTAAGAAAAAGCGTAATTTTAGAAGTTAAATTTTTTTATTAAAACAGGTTTTCACTACTAATGAAATATTTGGTATATAAAAACAAATATTGAAATTTCATTAAAAATCGTCAATTTAAGACACCTAAAACTATTAACAAATTCGCTTTTCTGCTTTTTGAAATTGCATTTCAATGAAACACATCATTTTTTCAAATGCTGAAAATACCGTTAAAAACTCAATTTTAAGAATTATCAAATAATTTCAAATGTTGAAATTTAGGAAAAATCGTACTTTTAAGAGTTCTAAATTTGTAATGTGAAAATTTAAGAAAAAGCGTAATTTTAGAAGTTAAAATTTTTTTATTAAAACAGGTTTTCACAACTAAAGAAATATTTGGTATATAAAAACAAATATTGAAATTTTATTAAAAAACTTCAATTAAAGACACCTTAAACTATTAACAAATTCGTTTTTCTGCTTTTTGAAATTGCATTTCAATGAAACACATTATTTTTTCAAATGCTAAAAATACCGTTAAAACTCAATTTTAAGAATTACCAAATAATTTCAAATGTTGAAATTTTAGGAAAAACCGTACTTTTAAGAGTCTTATTTTTGTATTGTGAAAAATTTAAGAAAAAGCGTAATTTTAGAAGTTAAAATTTTTTATTAAAACAGGTTTTCACAACTAATGAAATATTTGGTATATAAAAACAAATATTGAAATTTCATTAAAAAACGTCAATTTAAGACACCTAAAACTATTAGCAAATTTGCTTTTCTGCTTTTTGAAATTGAATTTCAATGAAACACATTATTTTTTCAAATGCTAAAAATCCCGTTAAAAACTCAATTTTAAGAATTACCAAATAATTTCAAATGTTGAAATTTAGGAAAAATCGTACTTTTAAGAGTTCTAAATTTGTAATGTGAAAATTTAAGAAAAAGCGTAATTTTAGAAGTTAATTTTTTATTAAAACAGGTTTTCACAACTAATGAAATATTTGGTATATAAAAACAAATATTAAAATTTTATTAAAAAACTTCAATTTAAGACACCTAAAACTATTAACAAATTCGTTTTTCTGCTTTTTGAAATTGCATTTCAATGAAACACATTATTTTTTCCAATGCTGAAAATACCGTTAAAAACTCAATTTTAAGAATTACCAAATAATTTCAAATGTTGAAATTTAGGAAAAATCGTACTTTTAAGAGTCCTATTTTTGTATTGTGAAAATTTAAGAAAAAGGGTAATTTTAGAAGTTAAAATTTTTTATTTTCACTACTACTGAAATATTTGGTATATAAAAACAAATATTGAAATTTCATCAAAAAACGTCAATTTAAGACACCTAAAACTATTAACAAATTCGCTTTTCTGCTTTTTGAAATTGCATTTTAATGAAACACATTAATTTTTTCAAATGCTAAAAATCCCGTTAAAAACTCAATTTTAAGAATTACCAAATAATTTCAAATGTTGAAATTTAGGAAAAATCGTACTTTTAAGAGTTCTAAATTTGTAATGTGAAAATTTAAGAAAAAGCGTAATTTTAGAAGTTAAAATTTTTTATTAAAACAGGTTTTCACAACTAATGAAATATTTGGTATATAAAAACAAATATTGAAATTTTATTAAAAAACTTCAATTTAAGACACCTAAAACTATTAACAAATTCGTTTTTCTGCTTTTTGAAATTGCATTTCAATGAAACACATTATTTTTTCAAATGCTAAAAATACCGTTAAAAACTCAATTTTAAGAATTACCAAATAATTTCAAATGTTGAAATTTTAGGAAAAACCGTACTTTTAAGAGTCCTATTTTTGTATTGTGAAAATTTAAGAAAAAGCGTAATTTTAGAAGTTAAAATTTTTTATTAAAACAGGTTTTCACAACTAATGAAATATTTTGTATATAAAAACAAATATTAAAATTTTATTAAAAGACGTCAATTTAAGACACCTAAAACTATTCACAAATTCGCCTTTCTACTTTTTGAAATTGCATTTCAATGAAACACATTATTTTTTCAAATGCTAAAAATACCATTAAAAACTCAATTTTAAGAATTACCAAATAATTTCAAATGTTGAAATTTTAGGAAAAACCGTACTTTTAAGAGTCCTATTTTTGTATTGTGAAAATTTAAGAAAAAGCGTAATTTTAGAATTTAAATTTTTTTATTAAAACAGGTTTTCACAACTAATAAAATATTTGGTATATGAAAACAAATATTGAAATTTCATTAAAAAACTTCAATTTAAGACACCTAAAACTATTAATAAATTCGCTTTTCTGTTTTTTGAAATTGCAATTCAATGCAACACATTATTTTTTCAAATGCTTAAAATCCCGTTAAAAACTCAATTTTAAAAATTACCAAATAATTTCAATTGTTGAAATTTAGTAAAAATCGTACTTTTAAGAGTTTTAAATTTGTAATGTGAAAATTTAAGAAAAAGCGTAATTTTAGAAGTTAAAATTTTTTATTAAAACAGGTTTTCACAACTAATGAAATATTTTGTATATAAAAACAAATATTGAAATTTCATATAAAAAACGTCCAATTTAAGACACCTGAAAACTATTACCAAATTCCTTTTCTGCTTTTGAAATTGCTCAATGAAACACATTATTTTTTTAAATGCTGAAAATACCGTTAAAAACTCAATTTTAAGATTTACCAAATAATTTCAAATGTTAAAATTTTAGGAAAAACCGTACTTTTAGGAGTCCTATTTTTGTAAGGTAAAAATATAAGAAAAAGCGTTATTTTAGAAGTTAATTTTTTTTATTAAAACAGGTTTTCACAACTAATGAAATATTTGGTATATAAAAACAAATATTGAAATTTCATTAAAAAACGTCAATTTAAGACACCTAAAACTATTAATAAATTCGTTTTTCTGCTTTTTGAAATTGCATTTCAATGAAACACATTATTTTTTCAAATGCTGAAAATACCATTAAAAACTCAATTTTAAAATTTACCAAATAATTTCAAATGTTGAAATTTAGGAAAAATCGTACTTATAAGAGTTCTAAATTTGTAATGTGAAATTTATAGACAAAGCGTAATTTTTAGAATGTTAAAAATTTTTTATTAAACAGGTTTTCAAACTATTGAAATATTTGGAATGAAAACAAATATTGAAATTTCCTTAAAAAAACTAATTTTAAAACACATAAAAAAAAATAACAAATTTTTTTTTTTTACAATTATTAAAATTTCATTAAAAAACGTCAATTTAAAATGCTAAAAATACCGTTAAAAACTCAATTTTAAGAATTACCAAATAATTTCAAATGTTGAAATTTAGGAAAAACCGTACTTTTAAGAGTTCTAAATTTGTAATGTGAAAATTTAAGAAAAAGCGTAATTTTAGAAGTTAAATTTTTTTTAATTAAAACAGGTTTTCACTACTAATGAAATATTTGGTATATAAAAACAAATATTGAAATTTCATTAAAAAACGTCAATTTAAGACACCTAAAACCATTAACAAATTCGATTTTCTGCTTTTTGAAATTGCATTTCAATGAAACACATTATTTTTTCCAATGCTGAAAATACCGTTAAAAACTCAATTTTAAGAATTACAAATAATTTCAAATGTTGAAATTTAGGAAAAATCGTACTTTTAAGAGTTCTAAATTTGTAATGTGAAAATTTAAGAAAAAGCGTAATTTTAGAAGTTAAAATTTTTTATTAAAACAGGTTTTCACAACTAATGAAATATTTGTTATATGAAAACAAATATTGAAATTTCCTTAAAAAACTTCAATTTAAAACACCTAAAACTATTAACAAATTCGCTTTTCTGCTTTTTGAAATTGCATTTCAATGAAACACATCATTTTTTCAAATGCTAAAAATCCCCTTAAAAACTCAATTTTAAGAATTACCAAATAATTTCAAATGTTGAAATTTAGGAAAAATCGTACTTTTAAGAGTTCTAAATTTGTAATGTGAAAATTTAAGAAAAAGCGTAATTTTAGAAGGTTAAAATTTTTTTATTAAAACAGGTTTTCACAACTAATGAAATATTTGGTATATAAAAACAAATACTGAAATTTCATTAAAAAACGTCAATTTAAGACACCTAAAACTATTAATAAATTCGCTTTTCTGCTTTTTGAAATTGCATTTCAATGAAACACATTATTTTTTCAAATGCTGAAAATACCGTTAAAAACTCAATTTTAAGATTACCAAATAATTTCAAATGTTGAAATTTAGGAAAAATCGTACTTTTAAGAGTTCTAAATTTGTAATGTGAAAATTTAAGAAAAAGCGTAATTTTAGAAGTCAAATTTTTTTATTAAAACAGGTTTTCACAACTAATGAAATATTTGGTATATAAAAACAAATATTGAAATTTCATTAAAAAGCGTCAATTTAAGACACCTAAAATTATTAATAAATTAGATTTTCTGCTTTTTGAAAGAAGACACCTAACCTAACCTAACCTAACCTAACCTAACCTAACCTAACCTAACCTAACCTAACCTAACCTAACCTAACCTAACCTAACCTAACCTAACCTAACCTAACCTAACCTAATAGTAATATTATTTTCGTTGTTCGAAGTCAATATTCTTCCCTATCTCACTGATTTATGGCACCATTACGTTAGGTTAGGTTAGGTTTTTAAAATTTAAGAAAAAACATAATTTTAGGAGTTAAATTTTTTTTATTAAAACAGGTTTTCAACAGTAATGAAATATTTGGTATTTAAAACCAAATATTAAAATTTCAATATAAAGCATAATATTAAGACGCCTAACGTACGAAATATTTGGTATTGAAAATCAAATATTTAAATTTCCTTATTAAACGTAATATAAAGAGATCTAAAACCATTAATAAATTTGATTTTTTGCTTATTGAAATTGCATTTGCATTAAACACATTATTTATTCAAATGCTCAACACTCCGTTAAAATCTTACTTTTAAGAATTACAAAATAATTCTTAATTTAAGACAAAATGTACTTTTAAGAGTTCTAAACTTTTAATGTTAAAATTAAAGAATAACTGTAATTGTAAGAGGTCTAAATTTTCATTTAAAAATGTTTTCAACAGTGGTGAAATATATTCTATATAATCTAACCTTGCCTATTCTAACCTAACAACTTAACCTAACTTAACCTAACCTAACCTAACCTAACATAGGTAATGAAATATTTGGTATATAAAAACAAATATTGAAATTGCATTTAAAAAAAAAAATAATGTTAAGTCACCTGAAACTAATAATAAATTTGTTTTTCTGCTTTATGAAATTGTATATCAATAAAACACATTATTTTACAATTGCCGAAAATCCTGGCTATCGTTCTATACCTCTCATTTGTATTCTCTTTAAAATCTTTGAAACTTTTCTCAACTCTCATTTAGTGGATCATTTGGAATCTCACTTCCTCCTTTCTGATTCCCATATATATATATATATATATATATATATATATATATATATATATATATATATATATATATATATAATATATATATATATAAATTTTTTATATATATATACATATATATATATATATATCCTATATACTATATATATATATATATATATATATATATATATATATATATATACTGTCGTCTGAGATGGAAGCAACTAAAAGCAGCAGGGAAAAGAAATAAGAACAACAACAGGACGGACTGAGAAGAAGGCAGAAAATTCCAAGAGATCTGCTAAGGTTCTAAATGTTTTTTTTTGCCTCAGAGAAGAAAAAAGTATTTTGCATGATTATGGCTAGATTTTACAGTTAGAAGCTGTGAAAAAAAATTATAAAAATGAAGAAAATATTTTAATTAATTAAATAAGAATTTGAAATTGAAATTAAAATCAAAATCTTTTATCAGTACAAAATTAATATTTTAACCGTGAAGAGGAGCAACAAAATTTTCATTTCGGTTCTCTTTCAATATTTATAAATAATAGAAAGGATACATTATCAAAAATAGCTGAGGAGTAACAAATTTTTATAGCTTGTTCTTTTTATTTAAAAACAATTTTGAATTTAAATTATAAAATATGCAAAAACTGAAATTTGGCCAAAGATGAATGGACATTTCACCGAAGTCGGATTATAGGAAGATATTTTTTCTTCGCATGGTTATAGGGCGACAGGGCTAGCAACTCGGTCCTTTCCTTTTGCTTTTATTACACTTGGACCAGTGTTAGAATCTTGTAACCCACAGAAACAAGATCCTCTGGAAACTCTGGCAGAGCGAGGTTTTGAGCCGAATGGAAAAAGATGCTAGTTCTACTGAAAGGGCGAAATTCCTACCTGAGAGTGTTAACTCGAGGACTGGCGTCGGAAACCATTTCGCCGAGAAATGTTTTTCTAGAGTGATCTAGGGTTAAGCGTTTCGGGCCAGAAGATGAAGATGCTGGTCAACTACAGAGAGCGAGAGCCCTTTCTGGGAATTATTTTATAGAATATATATATATATATATATATATATATATATATATATATATATATATATATATATATATATATATATATATATATATAATATATATATGTATATATATATAACAACAATGGCTTGTAATAATCTATAAGTAACTTTAATATGCTATAACATTGATTAGTAAAAGCAATATATATATATATCCATATTTAAAAATATATAACAACCTTTTCCACATATATGTAACATAATATATATATATATATATATATATATATATATATATATATGGGCCGTTTCATTTTATGCACCTTAATTAGGTCGCTAAAATGTTTTAAAAATAATGGAGTTTTTTTTTTTGATTAAAGAAGCTTTATTTTAACTCTTTTCCCTTTGCACCTACGGGGTTTGGGAATTTATTTATATTTGTTTTTTATTTTTTTTATAAAGCATTTCCTAAGCAAGAGAGACAGCATATCTGGATGTGGGCCGTTTCAAAACATAGACCAATATTAGATCGTTAAAAAGTTAAAAAATAATGCAATTCTTTCGGAAAATTTTATTAAAGCAGCAAGTTTGTAGCTCTTATAACTTGGTACGTACGTGGTTTGGAAATTTATTTTACTTTTGTTTATAAACATTTGGAATGTAAAAGAACCAACATATCTGGATGTTGGCCGGCTCATTTTAAATTTTAAAGAAAATTTAAGTCGTTTAATAGTTAAGAATTGAGAAAAAATTTCGTGAAATTTGAATAAGGGAACAAGATTGTAATTCCTGTAACTTAGTACCTACGGGGTTTGGGAATTTATTTAGAATTTTATTTCATAAATCACGTCCTGAGTAAGAGAGCCAACATATCATGATGTGGGCCGTTTTATTTTATGGATCATAATTAGGTCGCTAAAATGTTTTAAAAATAATAGTTTTTTTTTTTTTTTTTGGAAAATTTGATTAAAGAAGCTTTATTTTAACTCTTTTTCACCTTTGTCACTTAAAGGGTTTGGGAATTTATTTATATTTGTCTTTTATAAAGCAATTCCTAAGCAAGAGAGACAGCGTATCTGGATGTGGGCCGTTTAAAAACATAGACCAATTTTAAATCGTTAAAAAGTTAAAAAATAATGCAATTCTTTCGGAAAATTTTATTAAAGCAGAAAGATTGTAGCTCTTATAACATGGTACGTACGTGGTTCGGGAATTTAATTTTACTTTTATTTTATAATCATCTCACTTGTAAGAGAGCCAACATATCTGGATGTAGGCCGGTTATTTTAAAGACATAATTTAAGTCGTTTAAAAGTTAAGTGAGAAAAAATTTCGAAGCAGACAGTTGTAAAGTTATATTCTTATGCTGTACCCAGAGTTGGAACTGACCAGATACATTTATAGCATCATAAATAGAACCATTGCCAGATGCTGACAATTTATGGACATTGTGAATGATCATAAGCTCTTAAAACTCAATGTTAGAAATCATGATAAGATTTGTTTTATGACCTACTTTATACCTCGGGTTTGGAATTATATCAATGTTAGCATCTGTTGTGCTTGAGAGACAGCATTTATGGATGTGGGCCGTTTAAAAACATAGACCAATATTAGATCGTTAAAAAGTTAAAAAATAATTCTTTAGGAAAATTTTATTAAAGCAGCAAGATTGTAGCTCTTATAACTTGGTACGTACGTGGTTTGGGAATTTAATTTTTCTTTTGTTTTATAAAGTATTTTAAATGTAAGTGAGCCAACATATCTGATTGTAGGCCGGTACATTTTAAAGACATAATTTAAATCGCTTAAAAGTTAAAAATTGAGAAAAAATTTCGGAAAAATTGAATAAAAGAACAAGATTGTAACTCTTGTAACTTTGTACCTATGGGGTTTGGGAATTTATTTAGAATTTTTTTAAAGTATTTCATAAGTAAGAGAGAATGAGTATCTGGATTTGGGCCGTTTAAAAAAATAGATCAATATTAGATTTTTAAAAATTTTAAAAATAATATAATTCTTTCGGAAAATTTTATTAAAGCAGCTAGATTGTAGCACTTATAACTTGGTACGTACTTGGTTTAGGAATTTAATTTTACTTTTGTTTTCTAAAGCATCTCACTTGTAAGAGAGAAAACATATCTGCATGTAGGCCGGTTCATTTTAAATACATAATTTAGGTCGTTTAAAAGTTAAGAATTGAGAAAAAATTTCGGAAAATTTGAATAAAGGAAGAAGATTGTAATTCTTGTAACTTTGTACCTACGGGGTATGGGAATTTATTTAGAAATCTATTTCATAAAGCACGTCCTGAGGAAGAGAGCCAACATATCATGATGTTGGTCGTTTTATTTTATGGACCTTAATTAGGTCGCTAAAATGTTTTAAAAATAATGGATTTTTTTTGGAAAATTTGATTAAAGAAGATTTATTTTAACCCTTTTACCTTTGCACCTACGGGGTTTGGGAATTTATTTATATATGTTTTTTATAAAGCATTTCCTAAGCAAGAGAGACAGCATATCTGGATGTGGGCCGTTTAAAAACATAGACCAATATTAGATCGTTAAAAAGTTAAAAAATAATGCAATTCTTTAGGAAAATTTTATTAAAGCAGCAAGATTGTAGCTCTTATAACTTGGTACGTACGTGGTTTGGGAATTTAATTTTACTTTTGTTTTATAAAGCATCTCCCATGTAAGAGAGCCATTATATCTGGATATAGGCCGGTTCTTTTTAAAGACTTAATTTTAAGTCGTTTAAAATTTATGAATTGAGAAAAAATTTCGGAAAATTAGAATAAAGGAACAAGATTCTAACTCTTGTAACTTTGTACCTACGGTGTTTGGGAATTTATTTAGAATTTTATTTCATATAGCACATCCTAAATAAGAGAGCCAACATACCTTGATGTAGGCCGTTTTATTTTATGGACCTTAATTATGTCGCTAAAATGTTTTAAAAATAATGTTTTTTTTTTGGAAAATTTGATTAAAGAAGCTTTATTTTAACTCTTTTACCTTTGCACCTACGGGGTTTGGGAATTTATTTATATTTGTTTTTTATACAGCATTTCCTAAGCAAAAGAGACAGCATATCTGGATGTGGGCCGTTTAAAAACAAAGACCAATATTAGATTGTTAAAAAGTTAAAAAATAATGCATTTCTTTCGGAAAATTTTAATAAAGCAGCAAGATTGTAGCTCTTATAACTTGGTACGTACGTGGTTTGGGAATTTAATTTTACTTTTGTTTTATAAAGCATCTCACTTGTAAGAGAGCCAACATATCTGGATGTAGGCCGGCTCATTTTAAAGACATAATTTAAGTCGTTTAAAAGTTAAGAATTGAGAAAAAATTTCGAAAAATTTGAATAAAGGAACAAGATTGTAATTCTTGTAACTTAGTACCTACGGGGTATGGGAATTTATTTATATATTTGTTTTATAAAGCACGTCCTGAATAAGAGAGCCATCATATTTTGATGTGGGCCGTTTTATTTTATGAACCATAATTAGGTCGCTAAAATGTTTTAAAAATAATGGAGTTTTTTTTTTTTTGGAAAATTTGATTAAAGAAGCTTTATTTTAACTCTTTTACCTTTTCACCTACGGGGTTTGGGAATTTATTTATATTTGTTTCTTTATAAAGCATTTCCTAAGCAAGAGAGACAGCATATCTGGATGTGGGCCGTTTAAAAACATAGACCAATATTAGATCGTTAAAAAGTTAAAAAATAATGAATTCTTTCGGAAAATTTTACTAAAGCAGAAAGATTGTAGCTCTTATAACATGGTACGTACGTGGTTCGGGAATTTAATTTTACTTTTATTTTTATTTACAAGCATCTCACTTGTAAAAGAGCCAGCTTATATCTGGATGTAGGCGGTTCATTTTAAAGACATAATTTAGGTCGTTAAAAGTTAAGAATTGAAAAAATTCGGAAAATTTGAATAAAGGAACAAGATTGTAACTCTTGTTACTTTGTACCTACGGGGTTTGGGAATTTATTTAGAAATTTATTTTATACAGCACGTCATAGATAAGAGAGCCAACATATCTTGATGTGGGCCGTTTCTTTTTATGGACCTTAATTATTTCACTAAAATGTTTTAAAAATAATGGAGTGTTTTTTGGAAAAATTGATTAAAGAAGCTTTATTTTAACTCTTTTAACCCTTTGCACCTACGGGGTTTGGAAATTTATGTATATTTGTTTTTTATTAAGCATTTTCTAAGCAAGAGAGACAGCATATCTGGATTTGGGCCGTTTAAAAAAATAGATCAATATTAGATCGTTAAAAATTTTAAAAATCATGGAATTCTTTCGGAAAATTTTATTAAAACAGCAAGATTGTAGCTCTTATAACTTGGTACGTACGTGGTTTGAAAATTTAATTTTACTTTTGTTTTATAAAGCGTCTCCCATGTAAAAGAGCCAACATATCTGGATGTAGGCCGGTTCATTTTAAAGACCTAATTTAACTCGTTTAAAAGTTAAGAATTGAGAAATAATTTCGGAAAACTTGAACAAAGGAGCAAGATTGTAACTCTTGTAACTTTGTACCTACAGGGTTTGGAAATTTATTATTTTATTAAAGCAGCAAGATTGTAGCTCTTATAACATGGTACGTACGTGGATTGGGAATTTAAATTTACTTTTGTTTTATAAAACATCTCACTTGTAGCTCTCATAACTTGGTACGTACTTGGTTTGAAAATATAATTTAAGTCGTTTAAAAGTTAAGAATTGAGAAAAAAATTTCGGAAAATTTGAATAAATGAACAAGATTGTAACTCTTTGTAACTGCCTACGGATTTGGTAACACCCAGAAATTTATTTTATATAGCACGTCTAAATAAGAGGAGGCAACATATCTTGCGATGTGAGCCGTTTCGTTTTTATGAACCTTAATTAGGTCGCTAAAATGTTTAAAAATAATGTAGTTTTTTTTGGAAAATTTGATTAAAGAAGCTTTATTTTAACTCTTTTACCTTTGCACCTACGGGGTTTGGGAATTTATTTATATTTGTTTTTATAAAGCATTTCCTAAGCAAGAAAGACAGCATATCTGGATGTGGGCCGTTTAAAAACATAGACCAATATTAGATCGTTAAAAAGTTAAAAAATAATGCAATTCTTTCGAAAAATTTTATTAAAGCAGCAAGATTGTAGCTCTTATAACATGGTACGTACGTGGTTTGGGAATTTAAATTTTACTTTTTGTTTTATAAAGCATCTCCCATTGTAAGATAGCCAACATATCTGGATATAGGCCGGCTAATTTTAAAGACATAATTTAAGTCGTTTAAAAGTTAAAAATTGAGAAAAAATTTCGGAAAATTTGAATAAAGGAACAAGATTGTAGTTCTTGTAACGTAGTACCTACAGGGTTTAAGAATTTATTTAGAATTTTATTTCATATAGCACGTAGTATATAAGAGAGCCAACTTACCTTGACGTGGGCCGTTTCATATTATGGACCTTAATTAAGTCGCTAAAATGTTTTAAAAATAATAGAGTTTTTTTTGGAAAATTTGATTAAAGAAGCTTTATTTTAACTCCTTTACCTTTTGCACCTACGGGGTTTGGGAATTTATTTATATTTGTTTTTATAAAGCATTTTCTAAGCAAGAGAGACAGCATATCTGGATGTGGGCCGTTTAAAAACATAGACCAATATTAGATCGTTAAAAAGTTAAAAAATAATGCATTTCTTTCGGAAAATTTTATTAAAGCAGAAAGATTGTAGCTCTTATAACTTGGTACGTACGTGGTTTGGGAATTTAATTTTACTTTTGTTTTATAAAGCATCTCCCATGTAAGAGAGCCAACATATCTGGATGTAGGCCGGCTCATTTTAAAGACATAATTTAAGTCGTTTAAAAGTTAAGAATTGAGAAAAAATTTCGGAAAATTTGAATAAAGGAACAAGATTGTAATTCTTCTAACTTAATACCTACGGGGTTTGGGAATTTATTTAGAATTTTATTTCATAAAACAAGTCCTGAATAAGAGAGCCAACATATCTTGATGTAGGCCGTTTTATTTTATGGACCTTAATTAGGTCGCTAAAATGTTTTAAAAATAATGGAGTTTTTTTTGAAAAATTTGATTAAAGAAGCTTTATTTTAACTCTTTTACCTTTGCACCTACGGGGTTTGGGAATTTATTTATATTTGTTTTTATAAAACATTTCCTAAGCAAGAGAGGCAGCATATCTGGATGTAGGCTGTTTAAAAACATAGACCAATATTAGATCGTTAAAAAGTTAAAAAATAATGCAATTCTTTCGGAAAATTTTATTAAAGCAGCAAGATTGTAGCTCTTATAACTTGGTACGTACGTGTTTGGGAATTTAATTTTACTTTTGTTTTATAAAGCGTCTCCCATGTAAAAGAGCCAACATATCTGGATGCAGGTCGGTTCATTTAAAGACCATTTAACTCGTTTAAAAGTTAAGAATTGAGAAATAATTTCGGAAAACTTGAACAAAGGAGCAAGATTGTAACTCTTGTAACTTTGTACCTACAGGGTTTGGGAATTTATTATTTTATTAAAGCAGCAAGATTGTAGCTCTTATAACATGGTACGTACGTGGATTGGGAATTTAAATTTACTTTTGTTTTATAAAGCATCTCACTTGTAAGAGAGCCAACATATCTGGATGTAGGCCGGTTCATTTTAAAGACATAATTTAAGTCGTTTAAAAGTTAAGAATTGAGAAAAAATTTCGGAAAATTTGAATAAAGAACAAGATTGTAACTCTTGTAACTTTGTACCTACGGTGTTTGGTAACTTATTTAGAATTTTATTTCATATAACACGTCCTAAATAAGAGAGCCAACATATCTTGATGTGAGCCGTTTCATTTTATGCACCTTAATTAGGTCGCTAAAATGTTTTAAAAATAATGGTTTTTTTTTTGGAAAATTTGATTAAAGAAGCTTTATTTTAACTCTTTTACCTTTGCACCTACGGGGTTTGGGAATTTATTTATATTTGTTTTTTAAAGAATTTCCTAAGCAAGAGAGACAGCATATCTGGGTGTGGGCCGTTTAAAAACATAGACCAATATTAGATCGTTAAAAAGTTAAAAAATAATGCAATTCTTTCGGAAAATTTTATTTTATTAAAGCAGCAAGATTGTAGCTCTTATAACATGGTACGACGTGGTTTGGGAATTTAATTTTACTTTTTTTATAAAGCATCTCCCATGTAAGAGAGCCAACATATCTGGATGTAGGCCGGCTCATTTTAAAGACATAATTTAAGTCGTTTAAAAGTTAAGAATTGAGAAAAAATTTCGGAAAATTTGAATAAAGGAACAATATTGTAATTCTTTAACTTAGTACCTACGGGGTTTGGGAATTTATTTAGAATTTTATTTCATATAGCACGTAGTATATAAGAGAGCCAACTTACCTTGATGTGGGCCGTTTCATTTTATGGACCTTAATTAAGGCGCTAAAATGTTTTAAAAATAATGGAGTTTTTTTTGGAAAATTTGATTAAAGAAGCTTTATTTTAACTCTTTTACCTTTGCACCTACGGGGTTTGGGAATTTATTTATATTTGTATTTTATAAAGCATTTCCTAAGCAAGAGAGACAGCATATCTGGATGTGGGCCGTTTAAAAACATAGACCAATATTAGATCGTTAAAAAGTTAAAAAATAATGCAATTCTTTCGAAAAATTTTATTAAAGCAGCAAGATTGTAGCTCTTATAACTTGGTACGTACGTGGTTTGGGAATTTAATTTTACTTTTGTTTTATAAAGCATCTCACTTGTAAGAGAGCCAACATATCTGGATATAGGCCGGCTAATTTTAAAGACATAATTTAAGTCGTTTAAAAGTTAAAAATTGAGAAAAAATTTCGGAAAAGCCCGGAATAAAGGAACAAAGAACATTAATTCTTGTAACTTAGTACCTACGGGGTTTGGGAATTTATTTAGAATATTATTTCATATAACACGTAGTAAATAAGAGAGCCAACTTACGTTTATGTGGGCCGTTTCAATTTATGGACCTTAATTAGGTCGCCAAAATGTTTTAAAAATAATGGAGTTTTTGTGGAGAATTTGATTAAAGCTTTATTTTAACTGCACGCCTTTGCACCTACACCTACGAGGTTTATGAATTTATTTATATTTGTTTTTATATAGCATTTCCTAAGCAAGAGAGGCAGCATATCTGGATGTGGGCCGTTTAAAAACATAGACCAATATTAGATCGTTAAAAAGTTAAAAAATAATGCATTTCTTTCGGAAAATTTTATTAAAGCAGAAAGATTGTAGCTCTTATAACTTGGTACGTACGTGGTTTGGGAATTTATTTTACTTTTGTTTTATAAAGCATCTCCCATGTAAGAGAGCCAACATATCTGAATATAGGCCGGCTCATTTTAAAGACATATTTTAAGTCGTTTAAAAGTTAGGAATTGAGAAAAAATTTCGGAAAATTTGAATAAAGGAAAAAGATTGTAATTCTTGTAACTTGATACCTATGGGGTTTGGGAATTTATTTAGAATTTTATTTCATAAAGCAAGTCCTGAATAAGAGAGCCAACATATCTTGATATGAGCCGTTTTATTTTATGGACCATAATTAGGTCGCTAAAATGTTTTAAAAATAATGGAGTTTTTTTTTTTTTTGAAAAATTTAATTAAAGAAGCTTTATTTTAACTCTTTTACCTTTGCACCAACGGGGTTTGGGAATTTATTTATATATGTTTTTTTATAAAGCATTTCCTAAGCAAGAGAGACAGCATATCTGGATGTGGTCCGTTTAAAAACATAGACCAATATTAGATCGTTAAAAAGTAAAAAATTAATGCAATTCTTTCGAAAAATTTTATTAAAGCAGCAAGATTGTAGCTTTTATAACTTGGTACGTACGTGGTTTGGGAATTTAATTTTACTTTTGTTTTATAAAGCATCTCACTTGTAAGAGAGCCAACATATCTGGATGTAGGCCGGCTCATTTTAAAGACATAATTTAAGTAGTTTAAAAGTTAAGAATTGAGAAAAAATTTCGGAAAATTTGAATAAAAGAACAAGATTGTAACTCTTGTAACTTTGTACCTACGGTGTTTGGTAACTTATTTAGAATTTTATTTCATAAAGCACGTCCTAAATAAGAAAGCCAACATATCTTGATGTGAGCCGTTTCATTTTATGCACCTTAATTAGGTCGCTAAAATGTTTTAAAAATAATTTCGTGGAAAATTTTATTAAAAAAGCTTTATTTTATCTCTTTTACCTTTGCACCTACGGGGTTTGGGAATTTATTTATATTTGTATTTTATAAACCATTTCCAAAGCAAGAAAGACAGCATATCTGGATGTGGTCCGTTTAAAATATAGATCAATATTAGATCGTTAAAAAGTTAAAAAATAATGCATTTCTTTCGGAAAATTTTATTAAAGCAGAAAGATTGTAGCTCTTA
>JABUQX010102695.1:2500-7500 GCA_015478945.1 Trachelipus rathkii
TGTATTTTAGGTTTTATGATTTACAACAGGCGTATGATAGATTTAATAGGGAAGCTTAATGGCAGGTATTAGTGATTATAATGGTGTTGGTGGTAGGCTTCTGAAATGGAATCAAAAGTATCGTATGACGATAGTGAAGCGTGTGTAGAATAAATGGTGTCAATGGATTGGTTTAGGATTAATAGCGGAGTGAGACAGGGTTTGTGTTATGTCTCCTTGGTTATTCAATGTGTATACGGATGGGGTTTAATGAAAGAATTCGAGGTGGGATGGCAGGAAATGGTGTAGAATATGGAGAATGGAGAGGAGTGGAGGTGCCCTACTATTATATGCGGATGATTTGGTTCTGTGTGGGAAATCTGAAGAGAGTTTGAGAGATTGGTAGAGAGATTGGCAGGGTGTGTAAAAGGGGGGTTTGAAAGTAACGTAGATAAGAGTAAGGTTATGGTTGTGAGTGAGGACAAGTCCTCAGTGTGAAGTTATGTAGATGATGAGCATGGAGCAAGTGTCTGAGTTTTAAAAATTTAGGGTATGTGTTGGATGAGAAGGGAACGATGATGCAGAGTGTATAGGAAAGTTGTGAATGGCAGGAAGTGGCTTGTGCAATTAAATCGTTGGTGAATGTAAAGGGAACTAAGTCTGAGTGCGCATAGATCTTACATAGGTATTTGTTACCGTGTGGTTATGTATGGTATGAGACTAAATGGTCTGGAATAAGAAGTATAGATCTTAAAGTTCAATGTGTTCAAGATGGACAATACCTTAGGGGCATGCTAGGTGTGAAAAGAATTAATAAAATGAGGAATGAACTTATTAGAGAGTTGTGTGGTGTGAAGAAAGGGTAAATGAGAGAATAATTGAAAGTATGTTGAATGGTTTGGTCATGTGGAAAAGATGATGAAAAGTCGGTTGGTTTAAGCGGATGTATAGTGGAGAGTGTGTAGGGAACCCGGCTGGGAGACCGAAGAGAAAGTGATTGAGTCCGGTGAACGAATGTCTGAAGGAGAGAAATGTGAGTTTGGCAGAAGGGAGAAGAAAGGTGCAATAGAAGAGATGGCGGTTTTGTATTGGGGCATGGTTGTGGCCACCTGGGCCCAGGGGATGAACCTTACATTGAACGATTTACCATAGTGAGGTCCCATCGCGTCCCAATGATGCCTAGGGTGGATTCTGTCTGTGACGACCTCTTCACTATATTAATGGTACTGAGGGGGCGTAAGGCTGGCTTTCTTTTCGACGTTTGTCATGTTCTCCTACTGCTTTACCTTTTCCGATGCTTGTAGCGCACCTACCCCAATCTGGGGCAAAGAGGAAGATGAAGATGAAGAAAGAATATATATAAATATATATATATATATATATATATATATATATATATATATATATATATATATATAATATATATATATATATATAATATATATAAAAATATATATATAATATTAAATAATATATAATATATATATATATAATATATATATATATATAATTATAGTAAATTTCTACTTTATCGTAGTATCTATTTGTATAGAAGATATATTGCCCTTGGAGTACAATAACAATTTTTAAAGGAAATTCTTTTAATTAGACATTTATTAAAACACTTTTACACAATAAGTTAAACTATATGTTATAATAGGCGAGCTTTCATCTCGAACGTTCTCGAGACCTCGTCGGGCCAAATAAGAATTATTTTTACTTTTTTGAAATGCTCTTCATTGTTGATCTGGTTGGTTGGTAATCTTTTTTATCGATCTATTGAAGTATTTGGATGTTTTTAAATATTCGTTCTGTATTTGGTCGATCCTTATCTCTCCAGGTTGTTTGTTGTAGTTATCTGCGTTATATATACAAAATGATTCAAGAATTTTTCTGTGATTGGTGTGATTGATGTATCGGATAGGTTGCATTCTGTTGATATTGATATGATGAACAGCCAATCTTCTGTGTTGCGTTAGGGCAGAATTCATACTGTCTTTGCGTAGATCTGTTTTGTGTTGTTTTTTTCGTTGTGCAAAATTTGAGGTTTCTCCTACATATATTTTTTGGCAATTTGTACACGGGATCTGATATACACAGCTCTGTGAGGTATTTGAATTAAATTTCGGGGGTCGAAAAGTGTTTTTTAAGCTGATGCTGTTGGAGGGTATTAGGGTAATGTTTTTGGGTAGGAATTGCTTTATACTTTGTAGCGGCATGTTTGGTACTGGTAAATATGTACTGGGTAGTTTTATAGGGGGATCGATGTTGTAATATCTTTTTTTGGCTTTTCTATATGCTTTTGTTATGAAATATTCGGGATATGACAATGATATGAAAGTTCTGTGTATGTATTGTGTTTCATTTTGCAATAATGGTGGTGAACATATTCGGAATGCACGGAGATACAATGAGGATAATACTGCTAGTTTTGTGTGTGTGGGGTGGTTTGATAGCCAGTGTATATAATTAGGGGAGAACGTTGGTTTTCTATACACACTGTACTGCAACCTTTGGTTATTTTTCCAGGTGACTAATGTATCTAAAAATGGGAGTGTTTCATTGGACGGTTCTTCTTTAGTGTATTGTACTGAAGGATGAATACTATTAATGAAAGTAAGGACATCTTGTGAATTGGTATTGTGTGGTAGGGCTGCAAAAATGTCATCCACGTACCTGATCCAGATGCTATTGTGTAGTAGGGGATGGGGCAATATGTGATAGTATTCGGTAAGCTCCATGTAAATATTGCTAAGGATAGGTGATAAAGGAGACCCCATGCTGAGGCCAGAAGTTTGACTATAGAAATTACCGTTAAAATGAAAGAAATTGTGTTGTAGGGACAGATTGATTAGTTGTTTAATGAGCTGGAAAGGGTATTGGAGAGTAAAGTTTTTTTCATTAATGTAATTTTCTAATAGTGTCAGAGTTTGTGGGACTGGGACTGATGTAAATAATGATATGGCGTCAAAGCTGAGGAATTTGTGGGTGGTGGGGTTTAGTCTACTGGTACGTGAAATGAAGTCTGTGGAATTTGATAAAGATCCGACAAAGGGAACCAAATAGTTATAATGGATAAACAAACTTACATAGAGAAAGCAAATACTCTACTTTCTGACAATCATACCTATACCAAATTAAATAAGGACCCCACCAAGGCGTCACAAAACAAATTTAACTCCAGTCTCAAAACCATATTAAAAGACCACAAAGATTTAATCAATAGCGTACAGTCATACATGAATTCTCCCTCACAGTTCTACGGAGTCCCAAAGACCCATAAAAACAACATTCCCCTCCGTCCTATCATTTCAAATATAAATAGCACAACTTACAAACTATCAAAGTGGTTAGCAAAACAGCTAAAGCCCCTCATCAACAAAATTTCAAATTCGCACTTATCAAATTCCACAGACTTCATTTCACGTACCAGTAGACTAAACCCCACCACCCACAAATTCCTCAGCTTTGACGCCATATCATTATTTACATCAGTCCCAGTCCCACAAACTCTGACACTATTAGAAAATTACATTAATGAAAAAAACTTTACTCTCCAATACCCTTTCCAGCTCATTAAACAACTAATCAATCTGTCCCTACAACACAATTTCTTTCATTTTAACGGTAATTTCTATAGTCAAACTTCTGGCCTCAGCATGGGGTCTCCTTTATCACCTATCCTTAGCAATATTTACATGGAGCTTACCGAATACTATCACATATTACCCCATCCCCTACTACACAATAGCATCTGGATCAGGTACGTGGATGACATTTTTGCAGCCCTACCACACAATACCAATTCACAAGATGTCCTTACTTTCATTAATAGTATTCATCCTTCAGTACAATACACTAAAGAAGAACCGTCCAATGAAACACTCCCATTTTTAGATACATTAGTCACCTGGAAAAATAACCAAAGGTTGCAGTACAGTGTGTATAGAAAACCAACGTTCTCCCCTAATTATATACACTGGCTATCAAACCACCCCACACACACAAAACTAGCAGTATTATCCTCATTGTATCTCCGTGCATTCCGAATATGTTCACCACCATTATTGCAAAATGAAACACAATACATACACAGAACTTTCATATCATTGTCATATCCCGAATATTTCATAACAAAAGCATATAGAAAAGCCAAAAAAAGATATTACAACATCGATCCCCCTATAAAACTACCCAGTACATATTTACCAGTACCAAACATGCCGCTACAAAGTATAAAGCAATTCCTACCCAAAAACATTACCCTAATACCCTCCAACAGCATCAGATTGAAGTACACTTTTGGATGTTTTTAAATATTTATAAATAAATACAGAGCTGTGTATATCAGATCCCGTGTACAAATTGCCAAAAAAATATATGTAGGAGAAACCTCAAATTTTGCACAACGAAAAAAACAACACAAAACAGATCTACGCAAAGACAGTATGAATTCTGCCCTAACGCAACACAGAAGATTGGCTGTTCATCATATCAATATCAACAGAATGCAACCTATCCGATACATCAATCACACCAATCACAGAAAAATTCTTGAATCATTTTGTATATATAACGCAGATAACTACAACAAACAACCTGGAGAGATAAGGATCGACCAAATACAGAACGAATATTTAAAAACATCCAAATACTTCAATAGATCGATAAAAAAGATTACCAACCAACCAGATCAACAATGAAGAGCATTTCAAAAAAGTAAAAATAATTCTTATTTGGCCCGACGAGGTCTCGAGAACGTTCGAGATGAAAGCTCGCCTATTATAACATATAGTTTAACTTATTGTGTAAAAGTGTTTTAATAAATGTCTAATTAAAAGAATTTCCTTTAAAAATTGTTATTGTACTCCAAGGGCAATATATCTTCTATACAAATAGATACTACGATAAAGTAGAAATTACTATATATATATATATATATATATATATATATATATATATATATATATATATATATATATATATATATATATATATATATATATATATAATATACAAAT
>JABUQX010102695.1:10000-20000 GCA_015478945.1 Trachelipus rathkii
ATTTTGGTCGACAGCATTTTGGTCGACAGCATTTTGGTCGACAACATTTTCTCATAAGGTGTTCAAATCGTCGACACATTAAATCGTAATGATCAAATAGTCGACAGCTATTGATATAATTTTGTTTATATCGATAAAATTTTGTATTATCGATATATCGTTTTCGAATATCGATAAAATTTTGTATTATCGATATATCGTTTTCGAATATCGATAAAATTTTGTATTATCGATATATCGTTTTCGAATATCGATTAAATTTTTTTCCCTAAAATTTACTATCGATTTTTATTACCGATATATCGTTTCCAATTATTGATTAAATTTCTTCGCTAAAATTTATCGATTTATATTAATTACATTAAATTTTTTAATATCGAATCGCATACACTTTACGGACCTATAAAAGTTACGAGATTACTTACACACCTAAAACATATGCAAAAATTTATCAATTACACAAATTTTCAGATATCTGCAAAAAAAAAAAACTATAAATTACACATATTCACACACATACAGATAATTTACAGACTTGCAAGTTACGAAATTACATACACACATTTTAATATACACTACGGATCTACAAAAGTTATGAAATTAGTTGCAAACATCTTCACACCAACAAACACATACGGACTGCAAAAATTTTGAAATCACGTACACACATTTTAACAAGACGCTTTACGGACCTATAATAATTATGATAAAATTATTTACACACTATTTGGTGAAACCACAGCAAAAATTTATTTTATCAGAAAGTATTGTACACATTGTAAATAACAGAAAAAGTTATTAATTAATCTTTCTCATAAACGGAATAAATTTCATAACCTACATACATCCTGAGCATAATATTTTAAACCGCAAATGCCCTTTAAATATATAACCAGCAGCAATAGTCAGAACCGTAATCGCACGATGCGCCATAGATGGCCATCACATTTTTCGCGACCTTCAACACATGCGTATTTAATTGCATTTTGGGGTTCTAAAGTTTCTATTTTTTTGTACAATAGTTTTCAGACGTATTAATAGACATTTGTAAAAAATTTAATTAAGTCAAAAATATATATATATATATATATATATATATATATATATATATATATATATATATATATATATATATATATATATATATATATATATATATATATATATATATATATAACCCATTGTTTACTTTTAGCAAGACAAGCAAAATTAAGCTATGCACATACACGAATTGTCTAAGAGCTACGGTTGTCAACCCATTTTCAGTTATACGATAAAATTAGTCAGGACCAATATGACCTGAAAAATTCAACTTAATTATTTTCACAGAAACTTTGCGATATATTGTTTTTACTCACTTAAGATTTATATTGTTAACGAGGCGCAAATCCTACATTTCTTTGCAAACCTTCATAACTTTTCAGTTTTTATGATTCTAGTAATAACAGATTTAAAATATTGTTAGGTATAAAAGAAAGTTATTAATATAAATATTTATTACAATAATAATAATTTATAATTATTAATTAACATATACTTAACTATCATAATTTACAAAATTAATTAATATATATATATATATATCGATATAAAAATTTATGACATATATATAATATACATACACAATATATATATATATATAATAATTTCGTATCAGGTTGTGGAGTCTGTTCAAAATTTTCCGACTCCGATTCCACCCTCTTGAAAATTACCGACTCTAACTCCGAACCTCTTTAATAATTACGACTCCGACTCCACCCCTATTTGAAATTACCGACCTCCGACTCCACCTTTTGAAAATTGGCGACTCGGCGTAGTTTAATTTTCACCGGCTCCAATACCACCAAAAGTACTTCCGACTCCAACTCCAAGGTCATGAAATTTAAAAGATCCCCGAGTAGATCCATAAGCCTGATCGTAATCACCATATTCTCCATGGTAAGCAAGGTGGTGTTTGATGGTCAGATTTTAATTAAAACTATAACCACCATTCACGAAAAAGAAAATATGATGGAAGGGAGTTTTCAGTCCCTTGCCACCAGGCGAAGAGGACTGAAATTTTCTTCATACGATTCGACTACTCAGAATAAAGCAACTTCACTTTCTTAATATTTAATATTAATTTAACTCATTATTTGCAATTTCTTCTTCTATAATTTTGTTTTTAAATTTCATTAAAATTGACAAAAGAAATGTGGCTAAAAAAAATGTAAACTCCTCTACCTCGAATTTCTATAATAAAAATAATTTACATTTTAAGATTTAAAAAAAAAAATAAGATATATATATTATATATATATATATATATAATATATTTATATATATATATATATATATATATATTATATATATATATATATTTTATATATTATTATATATATATATATATATATATATTATATATATATATTATATATATATATACTTAAGACATCAGCAGTTAAATAAATTGTATATTAATTAATTAAAATATTATTTAAGAAGTCCTTATATAAATAGAATAAATTTTATTGAGGAAAATATTAGCAGAAAATTTCGACCAAACTTGGTCCTCTTTCAGCTGCTATAGCAGTTAAAAGAGGACCAAGTTTGGTCGAATATCTGCTAATATTCCTCTATAAATTTATTCTATTTATATAAGGATTCTTAAAATAATATTTTAATTAAAACAATTATATAATATATATATATATATAATATTATATATATTATATATATATATATATATAGATATATATATATATATATATTATATTATATATATATATATATATAAATATATATAATATATTATATATATGATCTTTTCCGTTTTGCGGAGACAAGATATATCGATTGCATATCGATTTTTTCAATAGTTATATGGGTCCTCGTGCGTCACACGGATCGCTTCCCAGCGACGGATCAGTTTTAGCTAGAAATATATTCATATTAATTCGTTTTTTATAAATTAATGTATTAATAGTAACTGTTAAATAACTACAGGAATTATTATCAATTTGCACAAATCTAAAATTTTAATATATATATATAATATATATACTATATATATATATATATATATATATATATATATATATATATATATTATATAATAATCTCTCTCTATTTATATATATATATAGTTAACCACTCACTTAATTTCAGTTTTCAGGTATTTTTCTTCAATTTTTGTTTTAGGTTATTTTAGGTTAGGTAGTTACGTAGTTAACCTAACTAACCTAATCTAAACAAAAATAAAAAAAAATATCTGAACTGAAATTGAAGTGAGATAAATATGTATATAATATATTATATATATATATATATATGTATTTATATATATTTATATATTAACTTTATATATTAATATATATATATATTATATATATATATATCAAGGTGTATACCAAGTTGAAATTTTCAAATTCCCTGTGTTTTCCCTGTTTTTTCCCTGTTCTTCCAAAATTTTCCCTGGACTAAAATAAATGATAAAAAACATCATTTTACCTTTGTTATGAATAAGAAAAGATGAAAAAATGAAAGCCCTCCAGAGCCCACCCTCTAACCATCCCAGTAAACAAATTTTCTTGGCCAGCTTTCACAAATTTAAATGACATCATACAATTTGACATTTTACAAGTGAAATTTATATTTGCATTGAAAAATTTTTAAACTTCCCGAATTATTTATATAGCCAAAGTTATGAACAAAATCAATTAATTTTCTAAATATCTGCCAAAATATGTTTACCAGGTCCCTGTTCTTTTTCTTTCCATTTTTTTCCTTTTCTTTTACTTGTTCAAGCAAAATAAAAATTACAAAAACAAAAGTAAGGGACACAAATATATAAACATTTGCACATTTCTCTTCTCGAATATATAATTGACATATTTTTTCTCTTTTCCTCCAAAAAAAAAAAAAATATTTAATTCTAAACTAAACCTACTAAATAAGTACATTAATCTAAAAAAAAAAAAAAAAAAAAGAGTTTAATGAACTTTTTTAAAAAAAACTTTTTTTTTTTCTAAAATATGAAGTTATTTTTTGGTCTCTGACAATATCTCTTAACTTCTTCAGCCTCTTTAATCTCAGCTGCTAACTTTCCTTTTTTTTCTTTTTTTTGCACCTTCACGATTTCTGCTTCTTTGGCACATAGTTTTCTTTTAAGTATGTCTTATACTCTGAAGAAGCGTTGCGGCAGTATGACATCATCTCATTTGTAATACAATAATCAACCCCTCCAGTATTTTTCATTTCTTCAGCAATAACTCTTCACGCAAATTTTCTTGTAGACCATGTTTGTTTGTCGAGAAACCTCTCTCTACAGAAGCATTCCCATGAAATGATGAAAGAATCAGTGTTACAAAGTATATTTCTCTTTATTGAAACTTTGAAAGATTACATTTTTAAAAATGTCAATGAAAAGTTGATCAAGTCTATCTTCCTTCTCATCAAAATTTTTCAGAAGTTCAAGGACATAGGAATAAGATATCAAAAGTTCATAATCCTCTTTGATTATATCAGCCGTCGAACCATCAATTCGCTTGATATCAATGAATTTTTCAAAACACATATTAATTCTTTCAGAGTTATTAGAAAGCATTACCTTCGGTGACAAACAACTTAATGCCTTTGTGATGGAATATTTAAGAGGACTTAATTCAATTCTTTAAAATAAGAGAAATTAGTTTAAATGCGCTGATACTGCAGATGAAATAAAATTTTAATAAAAAATAATATAATAAAGATTCAATAAGTCAAGAAGTATAAATTCTTAGGCTAAGAAAAAGTTGATATATAAATTTTTTACTTAATTTTACTCCATATTGGAACTTATCAACAATTTAAATTCTAAGTACTAGGATGAGAAGAATCATGAACGATATTCTTGTGCTCTTTACTTTCCTCCTCCTTCAGAGACAAAACACCTTTTTAACATCCCTTGAGCCAATTGAGCTTCTTAAGATCTCCCTTTTTAAAAGAATTTCGAAGTCAATATGTGCTTCACTATACTTCTTTAAGGGTTAAGCAAAATTGTTGCCTGAAATAAATTGGATAATTTTATTTTCCCTGTGTTTTCCCTGTTTTCCCTGTTTTCCCTGCACACTTTTCATTTTCCCTGTGTTTTCCCTGTTTTCCCTGTTGGTATACACCCTGTATATATATATATATATATATATATATATATATATATATATATATATATATATATATATATATATATATATATATATATATATAAATATATATATATATATTATAATATATATCGAGAGAGAGAGAGAGAGAGAGAGAGAGAGAGAGAGAGAGAGAGAGAGAGAGAGAGAGAGAGAGAGAGAGAGAGAGAGTAATAAAATGTTTTTAAAGAATAATTTGAAGAATTATTCAATAATGACGGGTCAGCTTTTGGCGACGATCAGTTTGACGAATCAGTTTTTAGCTATAAATATATTTCATATTAATTCGGTCTTCATAAATTAATTATTAATTTAAATATTAAATAACTACAGGAATTATTCAATATTTTTCAAAATATATGTTTTAATTAATAACACTTTAAATGCTATTCATAAATATTTTCGGAAAATTGACAACAAACACGTTAACATTTCAAATCCTGTACATTAACTGCGGCAATAGGGAGCGATATATCTATTGAAAGAGTCGATATGTAAATCGATATTCTTGTCTCCTCATAACGGAAAAGAACCTATATATATATATATATATATATATATATATATTATATAATAATATATAATATATATATATATATATATATATATATATATATATATATATATATATATATATATATATATATATCTCGCGTACAAATGTTTAGCTAAGCACTCAGAAAAAAAATGCATAATTTAAGTACAAGTTATTGCAAATCCCATTATACTACAAATATAGTACATTGCTGTCAAAAATATATTATAATTTGATTACATATAACTAAGAAACTACCCCTACTACTAATGATAAAAAATAATAATACAATGTTTCAGCTCAAAGGAATTTTTTTTTTTTTTTTTTTTTTTTTGTGTGTGTGTAAGGATGCTGTCACTGCTCACTTGAAACCGGAAAAAAATCAGGCGGAGATCCACACCAGGAACATGTAGATTAACGCAAATAGTAGAGGTCTCACGCCCTTTAGATTTTATAAATAGCAACAATTCCTGAGTTAAAAATAAGGTCAGAGCTAAATATAAAGGATTCCGACAGAACAAATGAAATAGTAGTAATTTTTTATATAGTAAATTATACAAGGATGTTACGTAAAACTCATTGAAAAATTTTCTCCGTATATCTCTAAGGCAGTACATTCCACCAGGTTATGATAAACCGAAAGTGAAAGCGGTTACTGGCCAAAACTAAATAGAAAAAGAGAAGTTATGTTTATAGATATCATCATCAACACCCAGCTTCTCTCCCTAAGACTGGGTGTAAGGTCCGTAGTAAGCACTGGAAACAGAAATGTAGAAAAAGAATATGATGCAAGTCGAATAGAAAGCCCAGTCTTACTGCCATCTTTATACCTTTTAGTGACAACTCGTCAGTTAGAAAAATCCACCCTTGAGCTTCACGGGACCTCGACGGACTATAGCATCTCGTCAATGATGGGTTCATCCCTTGACTCAGGTGGGCCACTACCAGAACCCCGCACTTCACTCTTATTATGCACCTTTCTTTTCGCCTCTGCCAAACTCACATTTCTCTCCTCAGAGCATTCCTTTGGTGACTCAATCCACTTTTTCTTCGGTCTCCAAGCACACTCACCACTATACATCCGCTTAACCAACCGACTATCATCCATCCTTTTCTTATGACACATCTCAACGTTTTCATTTAGTCTTATTTAACACCATTTCTTCACACACACAACTCTTTAAATACGTTCATTCCTCATTTTATCAATTCTTCTTACACCTAACACGGCCTAAGATTGTCCATCTGAAAACATTGTACTTTATATCAATACCTCTTATTGTAAACCATATTCTCACTACTATACATTAACACAGGTAACATACCCTCGTGTAAGACCCTAGCGCACTCAAGACTTAGTCCCTTAATATTTCCACCAATAATTTAATTGCACCACCACCTTTCAGCCATTTACAACTTTTCTACTAAGTCTGGCATCGTCCGTTCCTTTTCATCCAACATATATCCTAAATATTTAAAACTCAGACACTTGTTTCCACTGTCACATCTAAACCTAAACCTTCACACCGAGGACCTCCTCACTCACAACCTACTCTTTTACACACCCTGCCAAATCTCTCTACCAGTCCTTTCAAACCTCCTTCGATTGCCACACAAAACCAAATCATCCCTATATAAATAGGTAGGGCCACCCTCCACTCTCTTCATTCTCCATCATTCTCACACCATTTCCTGCCACCCCTACTCTAATTCTTCATAACCCCATACAAATGAATAACCCAAGAGATATAACACATCCCTGCCTCACCCGCTATTAATATTAAACCCAATCACTTTCGACATCTTCTATTTTTACATACGTCACAATCGTCATACATACTTTTGATTCCATTCAGAAAGCCTACCACCAACACCATATATATAACTAACAATTACATAGAACTTCCCTAATTAATCCCTGTTCATACGCCTGTTGCAAATCCATAAAACCTAAATACAATTTATTCTTCTTCTCCCTCATTTTCTCAATCATTTGTTTCAAACGCACCTTGTTCTTCCCCCAAATACAGTCCTTCAGTCAACTCGACACACTCTTCGACGCAAAATACCAGCATATATCTCCCTACAACCTCAATAAACTAATTCCCCTATAATACCTCCAGTTACCCCCTTTATCCCTCTTACCCTTATATAAGGGTACCATTACTGCTCTCCTCCAATCCTTCGTAACTATACCCTCCATAAACGGTTTATTACACAACTTCCAAATCCTATCATTCCCCATCTCTCCTTTGTTCTTGATCATTTCACCAGTAAATTTCATCTGGCACCGGCGATTTACCATTCTTCCAACTTTCTCACTCTACCCATTACCTCCTCCTTGGCAAATGACCACATCCCCAAATTACCTATTTCTTCTTGCACCTCACACTCACACACATTCACTACACCTCTTCATTACTGACAATATTATAACAAATTTTCGAAGTGTTCTTTCCCACTCCCCTCACAATCCATTTCATCAATTACTACACAACCATCCCTATTCAATTATTCTAAGAAGGTTCCCTTATTCTCATTAACATTTTGCGCATCTCCCATAAGACAGCTTCCTAATCCCATTGTAACTCCGCGCATTACTCCTCTTTCCAAAACTGTTCAATTTACCTCTTCTTTTCCCTACGTATGCACCTTTCAGTATTTCTTTTCCTCCTTATATAATTCCAAACATCTTTCTTTTGAAAACTTCATTGCTTTTAGTAGCATTCAACCCACGATCTTTTTTACTTTTAACCTCTTGGCATCACCTCTCATCACACCACCACTGTTAACATTCTGACTTTCCTACTTAAGTACACATCCACATACTTCTTGCACTACTAACAAAGGCTCCAGATTTGTTCAGTTTGAACTTGTTCACATTCAACTGATTTTACGGTTGCGAAGCGCCTTAGATACTTATCCTATATTACCTGGTTTCACTTAACTCTCGCTCTTAATTCTACCCAACTTCCTATCGTATCACCTCCTCTCCATCCAAGCCCTCATTACTTAATTTTACATAAACAATGATCCGATCATGCCCATTCCTAACCCCCTCCTGATTTAAACATCCAACAGATTACTTTCAACATCTCACCACACACAAAAATTCAATCATAATTTTCAATTTCGATACCATCTCTACCTACACCAACTCTAGTATACTTATGAATGAATATAGTCTTGTGTTTAAAGAAAGTATTACTTACACCACATACCTCTCCTACAAGAAATCAATCACCTCCCCTACCATCTATTTTTCTGACACCAACCAAAACCAACTCTGTTATACGAATAATACCATCCCTTTTTTTTAACACCTATCCAACCAATTTAGGTCCCCAACCACATCATCTGAAGCTCCTACTACACCCCATCCAAAACATTTTACAAACTATATATATATATATATATATATAATATTATATATATATATATATATATATAATATATATAATATATATTATTATATATATAATATATATATATATATAATACTATATATATATATCAGTAGCGTAGTTAAGGGATAGGCTGGGTATGCATTGCCTATCTTATTTTTAAGAACGAATTAATAATTGAAACAATAAAATAGAGCCATGTCTGGTCACTTCTAAACCCATCGAAAATAATCACAAAGCTTTATGAAATATAAAACCAAAAGAAGGTATTTTATGCTTTGCCTCTCTATCCACTGCTTAACTTTCATACGCACATCGGCGTACTAAATAAAATAATTTCCTATAACTTGCTAATGCTGCTATAAAGTGAGGCTCGCCGCCTCTCGCTCGTCGTACTCTCCGATGTTGCCATCAAATAGTTTTTTCATCTTAAATTTTCCTTTTGAAAACCATGTTTCAAACTTGCAAATTTCAATTATAATTATTTAATTATTTTTGAGTTATTAATATTAGATTTAAATGGAAGTTAGTGTTGATTATTTGCTAAAAACAAACTTTAGAAATGCAATATTGATCAGGCTTTAAGTGAATCTCATAAAACGCTTATTAAAAAACATAACGAAGAAGTTGACGAAAATCGCCAGATTATGAGGCTAATAGACTGTAATTTTTTGGTAAACAAGAATATATATATATATATATATATATATATATATATATATATATATATATATAATATTTATATATATTATATTTATTAATATATATATATATATATATATTATATCTTGTATACCCATGTGAAAACATCTAGCTACGCCAACTGAATATAATATATATATATATACAATATATATATATATATTATTTTTATATATAAATATATATATATATATATATAT
>JABUQX010102695.1:25000-43000 GCA_015478945.1 Trachelipus rathkii
CCAAAAGTGCCCGCAAGCGGTCTCTCTACATGAATCAACAAGTTTAACCAAACAAATATTCAATATAAAACGAAAATATTGTTATCTGTAATATATATATATATATATATATATATATATAATATATATATATATATATATATATATTATATATATATATATATATATATATATATATATATATGAAACGAAAATATTTCACCGCAATATTAAAATCTGCCTGGTGTTCAGTTGATGATACCAAAATTGACCACAAGCGGTCTCTCTACATGAATAATCAGGCGTAATCTACTTGATTATCTCAAAAGTTCCCGCAAGCGGTCTCTCTACAAGTTTAACGAAACAAAGGTTCAATAAAAATCGAAACATTGAACCGCATATATATATATATATATATATATATATATATATATATATATATATATATATATATAAATATAATATATATATATATATATATGTTTTATTATAATACTGATATATATATAATAACAGAAAATATTGTAAAGCCGTATATTGAATCTGTCTGATGACCAGTTGTTGATTCCAAGAGTGCCCGCAACCGGTCTCTCTACATGAATAATCAGGCTTAATCCACCTGATTATCCCAAAAGTGCCCGCAAGCGGTCTCTCTACATGAATCAACAAGTTTAACCAAACAAATATTCAATATAAAACGAAAATATTGTACCGTAACATTGAAATGTCTGGTGTCCAGTTGTTGATCCCAAAAGTGCCTGCAAGCGGTCTCTCTACATGAATAATCAGGATTAATCCACCTGATTATCCCAAAAGTGCCCGCTAGCAGTCTCTCTACATGAATTAACAAGTTTTACCAAACTAATGTTCAATAAAAAAAAGAAAATATTGTACCGCAATATATATATATATATATATATATAAATATATTTACATTATATATAGACGTTTAACTCGAAAATAAAGATAAACAGCGAATAGAAAACGAAAATATTTCAACCGCAAAAATTGAAATGTCTGGTGTTCAGTTGGTGATTCCAAAAGTGCCCGCAAGCGGTCTCTCTACATGAATAATCAGGCTTAATCCACTTGATTATCCCAAAAGTGCCCGCAAGCGGTCTCTCTACATGAATTAAGAAGTTTAACCAAAGAAATGTTCAATATAAAACGAAATTATTGTACCGCACAATATATATATATATAATTAATATTAATATTATATATATATCTAAAAAAAAAAAAAATATTATAATATTTATATATATATATATATATAACGAAAATATTGTACCGTAATATTGAAATCTGTCTGATTTCCAGCTGTTGATCCCAAAAGTGCCCGCAAGCGGTCTCTCTACATGAATAATCAGGCTTAATCCACATGATTATCCCAAAAGTGCCCGCAAGCGGTCTCTCTACATGAATCAACAAGTTTAACCAAACAAATATTCAATATAAAACGAAAATATTGTACCGTAATATATATATATATATATATATATATATATATATATATATATATATATATATATATAAAACTATATATATATATATTATATATATATATATATATATATATATGAAACGAAAATATTTCACCTTAATATTAAAATCTGCCTGGTGTTCAGTTGATGATACCAAAATTGACCACAAGCGGTCTCTCTACATGAATAATCAGGCTTAATCTACTTGATTATCTCAAAAGTTCCCGCAAGCGGTCTCTCTACAAGTTTAACGAAACAAAGGTTCAATAAAAATCGAAAACATTGAACCACACATATATATATATATATAGTATATAACTATAATATATAATATACTAGGGTATTAATATAGTATATACTATATATATATATAGTTATATATATATTATATATATGAACACGAGAAATATAATTTCACCTTAATATTAAATCTGCCTGGTGTGTTCAGTTGATGATACCAAAATTGACCACAAGCGGTCTCTCTACATGAATAATCAGGCTTAATCTACTTGATTATCTCAAAAGTTCCCGCAAGCGGTCTCTCTACAAGTTTTAGACGCAAACAAAGGTTCACTAAAAATCGAAACCTTGAACCGGCATATATATATAGTATATATTTATAGCTATATATATTATATATATGATAATACTATATATATATTATATATAACTAGTAATATATATATAATATATACTATATATATATACGTGTAGCTGGTGGCTTCGAGTTGATATTTTTAGTGTCTGCGCGGTCATGCACTCTTGTAGCAGTCATATGGATATATACTATATGTGTATGAATATACTACTATATATATTATATATAACGAAAATATTGTACCGTAATATTGAAATCTGTCTGATGACCAGTTGTTGATTCCAAGAGTGCCCGCAACCGGTCTCTCTACATGAATAATCAGGCTTAATCCACCTGATTATCCCAAAAGTGCCCGCAAGCGGTCTCTCTACATGAATCAACAAGTTTAACCAAACAAATATTCAATATAAAACGAAAATATTGTACCGTAACATTGAAATGTCTGGTGTCCAGTTGTTGATCCCAAAAGTGCCTGCAAGCGGTCTCTCTACATGAATAATCAGGATTAATCCACCTGATTATCCCAAAAGTGCCCGCTAGCAGTCTCTCTACATGAATTAACAAGTTTTACCAAACTAATGTTCAATAAAAAAAAAGAATATTGTACCGCAATATATATATATATATTATGATATAATATATAATATATATAATATATATATATATATATATATATATATATATATATATATATATATATATATATATATATATATATATATATATATATATATGAAACGAAAATATTTCACCGCAAAATTGAAATGTCTGGTGTTCAGTTGGTGATTCCAAAAGTGCCCGCAAGCGGTCTCTCTACATGAATAATCAGGCTTAATCCACTTGATTATCCCAAAAGTGCCCGCAAGCGGTCTCTCTACATGAATTAAGAAGTTTAACCAAAGAGCTCTAGTTCAATATAAAACCGAATTTTTATACGAAGACAGTAAGAAGACATGTCTATATATATATATTATATTATATATCATATACTAATATAATATATATATAATATATAATTATATATATATACTATATATATACTATAGTATAACGAAAATTTGCACCGTAATATTGAAATCTGTCTGATTTCCAGCTGTTGATCCCAAAAGTGCCCGCAAGCGGTCTCTCTACATGAATAATCAGGCTTAATCCACATGATTATCCCAAAAGTGCCCGCAAGCGGTCTCTCTACATGAATCAACAAGTTTAACCAAACAAATATTCAATATAAAGCGAAAATATTGTACCGTAACATTGAAATGTCTGGTGTCCAGTTGTTGATCCCAAAAGTGCCTGCATATTATATATTATATATATATACTATATATAATAATTGGTATATATATAACTCACTAGTATACTATATACTGAAACTAAATTATTTTCAACTGTCAATATTATAAATCTGCCTGTGTTATTCCATGATAGCGAAAATTGGACCACAAACGGTCCTCTCTACATATAATAGATCAGCGCTTAATCTACTTGATTATCTCAAAAGTTCCCGCAAGCGGTCTCTCTACAAGTTTAACGAATACAAGGTTCAATAAAAAAATCGAAAACATTGAAGCCGCATATATATATATATATATATTTAATATACTATATATAGTATATAGTATATATATAGTATAATATATATATATAATTCTAATATTATATTATATATATATATATATAGGTATACTATTTTATAATATATACTATATAATATATACTCTATATATAATATATAATATAACCAGGGGGTTCACACACTATAATTTTTGAATTTGATTCCCTGACTTCTCCTGACAATCTGCATAAATTTCCCTTGACCAGGTCGTGTTCGTTATTTTTGGTGTCATAGTAAATATCTATTAATTTATTATTGCAGCCTATTTACTGAGTTCATACATTAAAATTATTGAAAATTATACTTTAGAATTGAAAGCTAACCATCAAAGTTCCAATAAAAAAAGTAAATTTCTACGTCAACATAATATAGTATATATATATACTGACTATATATATATAGTATACTATATATATATATTATATAATGTATATAATATATAGTATATAATATATATAGTATAATATAGTATATTATAATTAGTATATATCATATTAAACTCCTTTATTAAGGGTATATATATTATATAGTATTAACTAAAAGAACCATATTGGGTACGTAATATGAAGATCTGTCTAATGACCAGTTGTTGATCCCAAAAGTGCCCGCAAGCGGTCTCTCTACATAAATAATTTAACCAAACAAATATTCAATGTAAAAAGAAAAATATATATATCCGTATATTGAATATCTGTCTATATATATAGATATATATAGGGTATATATATATAAGTATTAGCTATACTATATATATAGTATCAGACTGGTCGACGCGCACCGGATCGTTGGCGTTATGGTTCGCGCGCTGTGAGCTCGGATGTGTAAAGAGGACTTACGTGGTTTCGAATGTTTGCATGCCTAGCTCTGCCGGATACTTTACCTGCTGATGGCCGCAAGCTCGCGATACTCTGTTTTTCGGTCACTTTTGGCATATTGTCGTTGGACCGGAGTTGTACTGGTATCAGATATATTTAATCCGTCCCGGATAAGGGGCCATACTTTTTCTTTCTTTCCGGACAATGTTAGTTGTCGGTATCATTTTCTTTTGCACAAGCATCGGTTCGTTCCTTAAAGTCGTTAGCAAATTTCCCCGATTTTACTCCCGTAGCCAATACCTGCGTGAAAATTGACAAAAGGCTCTGCTTGATGTTCAACGGAACCTATTTCTGGGAATTCGATTTTTTGAAGAAAAGCAAACGCGCGGGTATTGAGGAAAACGTGCTAATGGAAGAGGAGTGGGAGGCGAATGTTTTCGATACCTTCTGCGAATTGGCTAACGAATTGAACCAAAAACTGAAACCGATCTGCGATTCTAGCTCAACCGTTTTGGAAGAAATATGTTTTACTGAATCAGAGCAGAAGTACGAGAAGTTTTTTAACCAATACAACACCGAAATGAAATTTTTCGAAGAGCCACCAGAAAAAAAAATTAATTTCCATAAGCTCGTACCGCTGATCGATCAAATAGAAGATTTATCGCCCGTGAATTATCAAAACTATAGCCAGAAAAATATGAAAGAACAATACGGCAACCAATACTTTGGTTTCTACTTTTTAACGAAATACAACCTCGAGGGTCTAAAGATCGTGTTCTATATCAAAGGTAGTAGCGATAACAACTACCTCTTTTCCCTTCTGAATTTTCTACGGTGCTACAAAAAAATCGACGCGGCCATTGAATCTTGCGCGAAAGGCAATCGGTTTATCAAATTCGATAAAACCGGAACCACCAACGTAATGCTTCCTTTGAATAGTAAACCCGGGGGGAGCCCGTACGTTCCCGTGTTTTTGATCAACAAAAAAATTCCCGGCGATGGAAACGATAATGTTATTACGTCGCCATCCGGTATCTCCACTAGGGAAGAGGTCGATAGCGCGGTAATTAATACGAACGCGGAAATCGTAGTAGAAGATGAGAGCATATCGGCATCTAGCCCTTCCATCGGCGATATCGACGACGACGACGACGAGATCACTACTACTCTTCGCGCCGAGGAGTCTGAAGAAGAAAATAGTCGGGGGTGTAATAATGGGGACGATGGAAAAGTTGAAATCGAATACGAAAACGAGAATAATACCAACGCCGTCGCTGTAGACGTTGACGACGAAATAATTTCGGAAACCTCTTCCGTCAACGTTACCGATGAAGGAGAGAATTGTCGGGAGTGCATCCGTAGGGACTACGCGAATTGCGGGATCGAAAATGAAGAAAATACTGACGCTGCTGTAGACGTTGACGGGGACGAACGTATTTCGTCGGAAAGCTCTTGCGTAAGCGTTGCCGATGAAGAAAATTTACCGGTTAGTACTCATCGCGACGAGAACGTTCAAGAGGAGAGCAGTCAGGAGAGCGCTCTTAGGGACGACGACGTGAATAGCGGGATCGGAAACGAAAGTATAGACAGATCCGTATCTCTGAGTGTAACTATGATATAACTACTCACAGGGATAGTTTCCAAGAGCACATTGAGACATAGTGGTGGCACCTTAATTCTACTTTTTTCTATAACATCTAGAAGGTATACTAGATATTCAGAGTTAAGACAATTTGATTACGTTCAGTTACGATAAGGATTCTATCGCGAGAGACTCTGTAGAGAAGCATAAATACCTGATGCTAATGACGCGATAGTTAGCAAGTCTCAATAAACAGAAAATCGCTTGCAGAAGTGGACGAGTGAGTCTCAGCACTATATTTCTTTACTCTAATCTCACCTTTGGCACATCCTATACTATATTTAATTATACGGATACATGTTATGGTGATATTTTATTATTACGTTAACGAAGGATCATATATAATAATATATATTTTAGTATATATCTATACTAGTATATATATAGTTTTGTGACGCAGGTTGGGTAAATATAATAATAAAAAATATTGTGAGTAGTGATTCTTATATAAAATGAGTGAGAAGTATATATGAATCGGCAAATAAAAATGCTACTGTAATATTGAAATTAATCAGGCTTAATCCACTTGATTATCCCAAAAGTGCCCGCAAGCGGTCTTTCTACATGAATTAAGAAATTTAACCAAATAAATGTTAAATATTAAAAGAAAACATTATTAAATGAGAACTCGAAAATAATTCATGAGTAAATATATATATATATATACGTAAGCGCTTTATAGGTAGATAATAATTTACTATAGTATATGTATATAATTCTCATTTTTATATTACAATAAAATAAATATAGTACTATGTACATTTCTCTTGAGATTATTATTTTATATTATAAAAATCACATACATATATGCATATAATAAAATAAAATATCATACCGTGTGGATTTATTTGAGTAAGATGATATAGTCATCCTTTTATTGGATTGTCACTTAATATAATAGTATAATTGTATATTATATATATAATAAGTATATATTACCTTTTAACGTGCTTTATCCCTGCCTCTACTGCAGGGTAACACGGGGGACCACAGGAAATCGAACTTAAGGCCGGCTATTCCCAACCAGCACCACCAACGTGTTCGCAGTCGAGTTTTTAATTTCTTTGCGCCCAGGTAGATAAACTGCCAACTGCTACGCCGAGGGTTTGAAACCAGCGTCCTCCTGCGTATAGAGGCGCGACTCAAACCTCTCTGGCGCCACTAGGACGTTCCTCGCTCTCTGCTCTCTCTCTCTCTAATATATATTACTATATATAATATATATTATATATATATATATAATAGTATATATTATATATATATATATATATATATATATATATATATATATAATATACTATGAGAGAGGTATTTATCTAGTTGGAGACGGTCGAATCAAACGCCGCCGCCAATGCGGAGCAACCAGCACATTTTCTCACAACGCAACCGTGGTATGGTCACTGATCTACGGCAACATGCAACTGTGGTTGTAATGGTCTTCACAATCACCCACTTCGTGTCCAGCAAGTTATCTTTTAAAAATATTCTACTAGCTTATTTAAAAAAAATTACTCTGCTCTCTTTATTATATGAAAACAAGGATTCGGTTTGTCTTTTACTCCCATATACATTCAGATAAGACAACCCTACTAGTCCTGATTTTACAGAATTAATTGAAAAAATGTTTACTGCTATTTGGAGATATTTGAGGAGATTACAAAAAACAGTTAAAGGCTTTCTTTGTCCTCTATATGCACAAGGTAATTCCTTGTTAATGTGTCGCTAAAAATGTCTTCAACCAGAAACCTTAGAATTGGAGGCTGAAGAGCGAATTAAATCAGCTGTACAAACAATTAAATTCGGAGTTAACTCGAAGATTTGATAATTTGGAAAGAAATTTTCTTGTATTCCATCGCACAGTATCTAGATCGCTCGAAATAAAGGGAGAATCTTTTTTGCAACCTTCCTATGCTTTGAAGGAAGTCTCAGGAATTAATAACAAACAATGTAATGAACCTTCTTCAGAAATATGGAAACGATATATCTTTAACAGACATCGTGAAAGAATTTAAACTGCAGAAATAAAGCAACATTCAACATAAAGTACTGATGATCATACAGAAATAGAGCTTAATGAAAGTTTTTTTGATGAAATAGCAAAATATCAAACAAGAAAAAGGAATCGATCCTAAAAGATGATGCTACTCTGTGATGGTGAGTATGAGAAACGAAACATTGAACTTCAAAAGAGATTTGAAGATATTGCAAAAGATATGTCATGCCCCATCGCTATACTATACCGAAGAGAGAACTTTGCAGCAGTCTGAATTAATTTTATGGACCGAGAAAAAGGATGAGATTATACAGGAGAAACCAATAGAGCAACTGGTTATTACCTAAATCTAACTTGCTGTTTCTAAATCATTATGCAAGCAGCGACTAAGTAAAGAAGCACGTTCAGGTCGGATTATTTTCAGATACTCATATCACAGGGCGAGGGATGGACGAAAGTGTGATGGTGGGGTGGCATGGGTCTTCGTCTACCCTGGTAAAATTTTGTCAACAGAGCGCTAATTGCACATTTAACGACCAGAAATTAAGAAATTTTCAAGGTTAATAGATAATATATAATAATAATAATGCAGCTAAAATAACTCAATAATAATAATAATAATAATAATAATAATAATAATAATAATAATAATAATATAATAAAATAATATTTATTATTATTATTATTATTATTATTATTATTATTATTATTTATTTATTATTTATTATTGATTTATTATTATTATTATTAGTATTATTATTATGTAATTATTAAGCAATGGTTAAATTTTGTATTTTCATGCGCTAAAGCGCAGTTGTTGAAAAATTGTTGTATTGAAAAGAATGTGGGGGATGGAAGATGTTGAAATTGTACCAAAAGTTATTGGAGGGACTGGAGTGATGAAGAAAAGCATGACCACATATTAAAAAAAATTACCCAACATCGTAGAGAAGGATATGGTCATGTAGGTAATCAAAAAAAGCCTGGCAATCCTAAGAATTTTGCTATGGAGTACCTATGAATCCTTCATGCCATAGGTCCAAGGTTTGGACCTGGATGAAGATAAAACTCCTAAATATGGAGATGCAGGGGAAAAGAAAATTACAAGAAAATGTTTTAATGCTAAAAAAATTTCAAAACTTGTGAATTTATGAAAAAATTTAAAAATTAAAAAATTACAACTAGCGAAAATATATAAATTTCCAGAAAAACATGGTTACGTTTAACAGAAATGATATTGAAGGAAAATTCAAGGTACTTTAGCTAATTATGAGATTTCATTAAGCTAATTATGAGATTTCATTTAGATTTCATTGACGTAAAGGATACCTGAAACCGAAATAATTTCAAAGGGAATACATAAATACGAATTTTCATACTAACGTACTTCATTCAAAGTAATCGTTAAATCAAAGCTGCGTTAGGATAGGAGACCTCTTGATCTCCTTTCATGACGTCGACTGAAGTAGGACGCTTAGAGCGCTTGCGTTGAACGGTTTTCCATCCAACTCTCAGAAGAGCAAGAAGCTCCATTTGGGAATTGGAATCCATTTCATCCGGTAGGGTATGGAAACCATTAGAATGCTGTGTCGGGAATCTCGAAAGAAGAGTTTGTGGTGGATTCGAAAGAGTTGTAATAATCCAGCAACCTATCGGAAAGGTGGTTGGTGGGTTATTCGGCAACTTTGATTGATTGGGCACAATCTATTGAAGTTGATGCGGAAACTAGTACAAATGGTCGAAAAGCCATTAAAAAAATTTCAGGTGTCCAGCTTCGTAGATGATTTTATCCCGGTAGTAGATTTGCAGCGAGGTTTGTTTTGAGTTTCATTTTTTTTATAGAGTGGTTCGATTTGGACTGGTTTAGGATTTCTGACGTTTTATATTTTAGAGAATAAATTCACTGGCCAACAAAAAAAAAATTTTTTTTTTGCTGCCAAGGATATTTTATCGAATTTATAGTATATCGGGTGTGCTGAGTTCAGAAATGACATTAGTTTTCCAAGATTGGCTCTAGTTCTTGAGATACAGGGTGTTCCAGATTTACTCTTATACAAATATCTTTTTTAATGCATGTATTAGAATATAGATATTTATTTAATAGATAATGACAGCCCGCGGATAATAATAAAAAATTCTTGATGTTATGGTATAATCGATTCAATATTTTTATATAATTTATATTTTGTCTTGATTAAAGCTTGAAACTTTGCGGACGGTGTTTATAACTACCCAGCTATCCGGGCAGAAGAATAAAAAGAATGAACAGATCAAAAGAGATAAAGCTCTCTGAAATGGTGAAGTCTTATGATGGTAGCGAAGACGTAGAGGCTTGGTTAACAAAAGTGTCCATGGTAGCAAGGGTTAACAACGTGAAGGACGAAGCAGCATTAATTACGCTATTTTTAGAAGGGAATGCTTTGGCTGTTTTTCTTCAAATGGATGAGGGAGATCAGAAAAATTCGAACAGCTTCAAGGCTCGTTTGAGGGAGGCCTTTGGCATGAACGCATTTAGCGCGTATGGTGAGCTTTGCAATAAAAAATGGGAAGGAGAGCCGGTCGATGTATTTTTGTCAACCGAGGCTGAGGAGGTTTAAGGGCGGGCGATACGGCCAAATGATGAAAGGGATGATGGTGCTACGAAGGAGCAATTGTTTACTGGATGCAACGTCAGTCGTTAAAGAAGTTACGAGGCAATGCCTTGAAATAGTAAGATTTGGATTTGGAAAAATACATATATCGAAAGGCGAGCGTTGCTATCCCCCCCCACACTAGAAAATAGAAACTTTTTATTGCCGCGGCTAAAGGCGAAGGAGGAGCAAGAATCTTTCAAAAATATTCAAGAGCTTCGATTAAATGTTTCTCATGCGGAGGGCCACATTTGAGGAAACATTGTAAAAGAAAATTTCAATGCTGGAATTGTGGCAAAAAAGGTCATTTTGCAATAGAATGTGAGGAGATGGGGAAACGAGAACGGCGGGCTCGCTGCTTCGGAGGCGGACTTCGTCGAGCATTGCCGAGGGAATCTCCGAAAGAATTATTTAAATTATAAAAAATATTATTAAATGGAAGACAGGGAAAGGCCCTAGTGGACTTCGGGATGTTCTCTTTCTGTGGTGAAGGAAGATTGTTGCAATGAAATAGAAGGGACATAAGTCGAGTTAACCGACTTTCGATGGCTAGACCGTTAAACATTATGTCCAGTACGGACAAGAGGGAATATAAAGGTAACAGAGTAGAGGAGTGAGAGATATTGATGTAGTGTGAAGCTACGTGTGAGCTGAGAGCGAGAGAGGAGGAAGAGAGCTTAGGACTTGGAATAGTATGCAGTATATACAGGCCAAATATGGGCGGATACAGTAACTTGAAAGTATGTAAGATAGGAGATAGAGATTATTATATGTATTGAGGAGGATAACGGAATGAATCACGGTATCGTGGATAATGCGAGGCGAGGGATTAAGGCTAGAAAACTCTTGAGAAAATAGAAGATTAAGCAACAAGACATGACTTATGATGCGAATATTTTTGATGAGATATAAAGGGAAGTGCGGTGTAATGGAAAAGAAAAGGTCAGGAGTCCGAGGCTTGGAGTAACTCTGTGGATTTGGTTATAACGGGAACGAATGCAAGGGAGATATACGAAGAGGAAGGTTGAAATACTGAAGTAGAGAGATGGATCTCAGAAGGTATTTTAAAGAAAGTGGAACAGGGTGAGAAGGAGAGAAAGAATGTGAATCCAAATGATGGCAGTGAACCTGACGAGCTATAGAAGGAGAGAGGAAGTTAAGAGCCTAGTGTTGGACGTTCAGAGAAGTTAAGAATCACATAGAAATGCCATACTGGAGAATGAGATAGTTGCGTTTGCATGGAACTCTGAGAATATATATAGAGGAGAAAAAAAAAAAAAATTAAGATAGTGGATTTGAAAGCGGCGTACCGTGCTAGTTGTAGGAGACAAAATGTCCTTTTGGACATATCAAGGTGTGAGTTTAAATAGAGATGTATTACTTAATCTAAGAATTGGGTTTCCGGACTAACAGAGTTGCGCTCAACAAGGAGAATGATGAGAATTTGAGCAGGAGTAATATTGGGGCAAAGGAAGGACACAATGAAAATAAGAGAACGCGGGCCCAGATCATTGGACACACGTCACGATTGACATCATTGTGAAGTGAAGAGCATCGGTAGGAGGGCCGTGAAGAATGTAGTACTTTCAATATTCATAGCAAGGCTGATGGATCTTGGTGGACGAAACCAGTAAAAAGGTCTTGTGGATAAGCAGAGTTGTTAGGATGAAAATAATAACAAAATCTAAGAAGGGAAATTCGTTTAGAAAGAGGTGGTGAAAATTACGCAGACCTAAAGGAAGGGAATCCTTTCGAAGAAGAGAAGTATTCTCATTTGTGGTAAATGGGTGGGACACTACCCGTTGTAGGTTGGCTAAGGTAGCTACAAGCTATATTGAAGACATGTGGAGGAAAGAGTTGGAATGATTTGGTCGATGATAAAGTCAGTTCGACGTATTAAAGGAAAATGTTAGAGGAAGTGAAGGAAAAGAGACCATAAAGGGTTTTTGGAGGTTTCGGTATGAAGATAAAGGGAGTAGATATGGTGTGGATGCAAGCAATCTGGCCATAGGAGAAGGCGGCCGTTGACAATCTGGGGGGAAAAGATTGTTGAAGACGGATCGTGGATCAGAAAGAAGAACGACGTGGGTCATATTAACGTTGCAGAATTAGAAGCGGTTATTGGAGGAGTGAATTTGGCATTAAGTGGGATGACAGAGCTGGCTAATTCAAAATCAGATTCGTGACGTAGTCAAGTTGGTTAGGTTCAAAGCAATTACAGGATGAAGACAGAGAGGTGAAAAAAAAGAAGGCGTACAGCAGAGAATTATGCGTAAATCGAAGAGAAGATTGGGGTTCTGAAGTCAGTCTGATTAATAGAGTTCGGGTTATCGAGGGTGAGTGTAAAGTTTTGTGAAGATCCCAAGATGAATACAAGTCTGATCCACGTTTAAACGCAGCAGTCAGGAATCTTTGGGATGGGCAATTTTCGAAGAAGGAGAGGCAGAAGGGGAAGAGGACAATTGCTTGCCGTTCGCGAGTATCGAAGAAGGAAGATGTTAAGCGTCCACGATTGGGCTTGGCACGAAAGAAACACATTTTGGTTGAAAAGCTTGTAATCATGAGCGAACGATGGATGATATACACGGAAGGCCATCGAGAAAGTAGAGTAGGAGAAATGCGTGAAGGATTGCAAAGCATGCCAATCAATAGATCCTGCGCCAGTAAGGTTCGGGGAAAAGGGGAATTTAGGAGTAAGCAGGATTGGTGAGGGTGCGATCGACGTCACGCATTACAAAGGGAAGCACTACCTATCAATTGTTGATTGCGGACCCGAGCAGATTAGCAATTTTGAAAGTTTTGAATAATGAGACGGGACAAGAGAAATCAGATTAGGCAAGCTTGGCGGAAGTGCTATGTGGAAAGGGGCAATGGAAACAACTTATGATGAGGATAGACGGTACCGGCGTTCAGTCAACTGATGTAAGAGAGGATTGTGTAAGGAGAATGGAATATTGAACCGGGTACTATTAGTAACGCAGCACAGAGCAGTGGCAAATGAAAATAGTAGAGAGAAAATATAGGAGCAATACAAGAGATGGCCGAAAGGTGGGGATATTAACCACGGAGGAGGCGACGTTTTGCGTACAATATGTCGCAAAGAGACGGATTAGCAAGATAGAGCGTCCCTGCATAGGTCTCATTTTCAAATGGAGTGGGGGCATCTCACTTGAATAATTGAAGTCTGTGGAAAATGTTCTCTCAAGATCTTCAAAGCGTGGTGAGTTTAGAAGCGATTCACAAATGTTCAAATTGGAGAGAGAGGTGGGTGGGTAAGAAACACTTTGGGCAAATTAAGTGTACGAGATGGATGAACCAGGAAAGGTACCAAGAGATAGAGAGTGTATAAATTTAATTATAGAGTGATAGGCGGCCATCCCGAGGCATAATAAAGGATGTTGAGGAAAAAAATTGGTCTGGTGATTTGAAAATAAATAGGGACGTGTTAATTAGGCATAAATAGATGAGATTAATAGATAATGAGCACGCGATTAATAATAAATTCTTATGTAATGTATGTATAATAATCATTCAATATTTATATAGATTTATAATTGTTTCAATTAATATTTTTATAACTTGCGGACGTGTTTTAACTACAATGCATATCATAGTACTGCGATTTAATTTCATTTTAAGAGGTAAGAGTAATTATATACTAAATTGTTTTATTTTTTCTATTTTTCAGAAAAACATCGGAAAGACAATGTTATTTGAGATATTAGTCCCTTTCTCAATGGATTTTCTGCCTACAAAACATATCCTGTTCACACTTTTTTCCAGGAGAACCAAAGAAGGAATATAACTAACTTTGTGAAGCAAGCATATCTGGCATACTTGGAATGAAACTCACGAGACCAATGATTACAGTCTTGGGAGCTCTCCCATATGGTTCTGTAAAAGGTGTCGAAATCTCGTCTATGTGGAAACAATAGACGAGAAAAGCGTTTAAAAATTTGTGTGCCTATGGTATGGTCGGGAGCCGATAAGATCACCACCAGTGACTGTTACTTTTTTCGTTGGTAATGTGGGAAAGCGTATCAATTGTTCACCAGAATACGTAATTTTTGAATATCCGGATTTGGATCAGCACAAGGCGAATTCCCGTATAACCAGCACTCCGACGATGTCCCGCATCTCATGTGTTCATTACACTCAGACAACGTAGCATTGTCTGATGAAGAAGATATCCAGGATTTTGTGTGCACACGTGCAGATAGATGATAGTGGTAGTGAATATGAATAAAGTACTTCTACACAGCAAGTTTCCCAGAAAGAGATCAATGATTTAGTACGAGAGTTAAGTCTCTCCAAGCAAGATTCTGACCTTTTAGCATCTAGACTAAGTGAAAAGAAACTGTCTCAAGGCGAATTGTGAAATAAACTTTTTTTTCGGAGCAAGAGAGGTAAGTACTTCTTCATATTGTCATTGAAGAAGAAGACCTAGTATAGCGATTGTTTAACATCCCTGGACTCGTACTCCAAATGGGGTTACCTAAGAGTCATCGGGACCAGATACATTTCGGAACAGATTTGGTGTGTTAATGGAATAGTTCAACGAGGAAAGCTTGAAGTGTGTCTTTATTGACATATGAGGCAAATAGTTAGTTTTGAATCATCGTATTCCAATAGGTCACTCAACAAACTGAAAGAGGAATATGAAATATAAGAAGGATAGGATCTTGCGACGAAGCTTAGATATAAATGGATCAACCAGGTGGGGTTTCATGACTATTGCGCGTTCTGGGATCCTTTGACTAGGGATGTGGTCAACCATTACTGGAGCAGCATAGCGGATAAACTATATTACCCTCTTGTGTTCATCATGCATGTGTGGATAGTAGGCTGGCTAAAGAAGACCACAGTCGAAAAAGTTGTAATGGCCTGCTAAGGAATATATATGACTGTTTGAAGTGCATCAATTCATTATTGAAGGGAACCACTGAGTTGACAGTTGAAGCAAAATTATTTTGCGCCACCACTCCACATCAACTAGGACTGATGAACGGCAATTTGTTAGGGCCCTAGAAAAGATGGTGAATGTTTTCAAATATATTTGCCAGATCTTTTTTCCAGGGTTGAGATATAAGGAGAAACTCCAAGCTGGATCTAGCTGGCCGCTCAAATTCGGCCAATCATGCATGGATGGACAAATTTCATAAATTCATCGACTGATATTGTAAAAGCATCTGCTGGCAAAGTTTTGTCTTGTTTGAAAATGGGTTTTGTGTTGGAGTTGTTCAGAACTTTTTGGGCACATAAATTCTGCCAGTATGTATGAACTCGTACAAGACAACATTGCTTATCAGACTAGTCAAAAATTTGGAATGCTTAATATGAGCCATAAAAGTTCAACTTCTAGCATAGTCACTTAGTCATCGGTTTTCCGGAAATAATCTTAGGATTGTTATAAAGTTAGGAAACATAGGGGGAGAGTCCAGTCAAAGATATAAAGATGATGGAGAAAGATGGTACACACATTGGATGGCATACTATTAGTTGAGCCTTCAACCCCGTGATTGTCCGCAATTCTGAGCACAAAGACAATGCAGTAGAGGCGTGTGATTTGTAATGGCATTAATTGTGATTTCATTGTTACTGAATTGAATGTTTTGACCCATTAGCATTTTATTTACTTACTCACTAACAATTTGATAATTATCTTTTGCGTGTTTTTTGATATTTGTGAATTACATTTACAACTCTAACAATAAAATTGGTTTGTATCAGTTATTTTTGTGACGCAACTAGCCTTGTATCTTCTAGAAACATAGAGCCATCTAGGAAAAACACATATAGTCATATTCGGATCAGGGGCAATAAGTGTACCTCTCTCATAAAATGACCTTGACAAAAATGTTTTGCCGCAAAATCTTTGTTCGCCAGTGATAATAGCCTTTCGATAAATATCTTTCAGTTTCTCAACAGATGAGGAGGAATATTTTGAGGAGTAGGATCAATGTTGAGAGACGTATTAGGGGACTAGACGCGACTACTTTTACGCAGGTTTGGCGCGAACTCTCGAAAGCAGTAGAGCACACGAAGTTTCTCGGCAGAAATTTCCTCAAACTTTGTGTGCGCGCCTCGCACGGACAATATTAGTGCGTTCGTGTGGACTAGTTTTAGTAAAAACTAGTACTTTCACGTTAAGGCATCTGGGCAAGTACATAATATATTGTATCGAAGACTATGCTTTCGAACTACTTGAAATAATTGGTAAATATTAACAGACTGGGCAAGTTGTAGTAATGGCATAAGCCCGCTGGAACGAGTGGTAGGTTTTTTGGAGTTCTAGCTGAGAGGGGATGTGTCGGTGGATGACACGACGAGGTGGGGAAGCGTGATACAACCCGCCTCACTATTAGGACTTGCTGTATTTTGAGGAATGGTGTTCTAGTGGCATAAGTCAATCTTGCTTCAGCATATATAAGTAATCTATATAATTAAACTATATATACGTTATACTATATATATATATATATATATAGTATATATAGTATATATATTCCAGCTTCTCAGACTAGGGAGTAAATAGAACTCAACAGAGTAAGAGAGAGCGCGACATCTTATAAATTATAGTAATTAATCACGTAAGACCTTAGAGTTAGTGTAACATCTTATTGATAGATAATATATCTTATTATTCGTGAGATCATCAATTACGTAGTACAGAGTACCGCTTATTACCTGAGAGTTGTATTAGGAAAACTATGAGTACTGTATTCACTCATTCACTACGCACTACCTATAACTTAGTATCTATAGTGATATAAAATACCGTGCTATTATCAGTGCAAACCCTGAACTCAACCAACATCATTAAATCAAAGACTCAGCTTCAAAAGACTCAACGCCCTGTACTATCGCACACAATTCTTAACAAGAGTGGTGTGACATAAACCATGAACATCTCAATATACACTGCGATCAACCACACCACACTACGCAGTAGTAGAGTTTCCTGCAAGATATCACGCTACACACACATCGAGCTAATATCGAAGCTTATAGAAATTGAGATAAACTCTGGCAAGTCATTTAAAAAATTAAACAACTCTCAAAAAAATCACCCTCTTTCGTCTTGTCACTTGAGCGATTTTCGTTCCAGAGAATTCGTTTCGGTAATTCAAAACATGTTTCCATCCTTTAAAATGTGTGAAGGGATCGCATCCGTCAAAATCATTAAGGAACATTTTTGCGTTCCGTTTAATTTATCGCTATATTTACAGCTGCAAGGCGCGGAA
>JABUQX010102696.1:0-2500 GCA_015478945.1 Trachelipus rathkii
ATTATTATTATTATTATGTTATATATTATTTATATTATTATTATTATTATTATTATTATATTATTATTAATTATTATTATTATATTATTATTATTATTATTATTATTTATATTTTATTTATTATACATCATTTGAACTTTTCTCCCGACTACGTGAGGACTTCATTTCTCCTTTATAAACACACAGACTCTGAGTAAAAAGGTTATCGCCGGCATTAAAAAACAAAAAATGTGATGTTCATACTATCCTCAACCACATCCTCAAAACTCGCTGCCGACATAATAGCCACCCTTTAAAACACTTGTTCAATGAGTCATTTTTGACAGGAGTTTTTCTCCAAATATTTTTCAAGACAGCAAAAGTGATCCTATACCTAAAAAAGGAGACCTTTTGCCTAGCAAAAAATTACAGACCTATAGCTATCACAAATACGATTAGTATAAATATTGAGAAAATAAGTTTTCAATCAGTTTACAGAATATTTTATATCAAACAACATCTCAGTGATTCACAATTTGGATTAGAAAAAGACGCTCAACTGCTGATGCCCTCATATTGCTTAACCGAAAAACATTAACAGAATATAGAAAATAAAGATCCTCCCTGTTATATTATTATGATTTCACAAAAGCTTTGACATGATTGATCATGACATCACTACTAAGTAAAATGAACAAAATGGACTTTGAAGGGACAAACTTACAATGGTTTAAAAGCTACTTAAAGGAGAGATCTCATTACGTAAAACTAAATGAAACTACTTCAGCCACGCTTCAAACATCAACCGGCGTACCCCAGGGCTCAATTCTTAGACCGTTTCTATTTACTCTATATACAAATGATCTGTTCAACTCTCATGACGCTTTTTCAGTCTCTTTTCCTGACGATACCTCCATATTAATAAATGACAAAAATGCGAGTCGTTAATCTCGTAAAGAAGTATACACATACAAAAATAAGTGAATGGGATAGATGCTTAATAAGCTAAACTTTTAAATTTAAAGAAAACATCTTACATTATTTTAGCAAGTGACATAAATTAATATAAATTTTAAATAATTCAAAATTTAACAATGTAGAACTAAATAAGGGCTACAAACGATAAAATACTAGGAATAACAATCGATGAAAAGTTGACATTTAAAGAACATATTAACAACCTAGTAGCGGACTGTCGAGATACATGTATATGCGCTAATAAAATTAAAAAATATTGTACCTCTTTCCATTCTTAGAAAAAATATACTATTGCATTAATACACCCCCACTTACTTACTGTCTTCCTATTTACGAGTACCACAAGTAACTCGGTATTCACCCTGTTATAGTAACACAGAAGCGAATTATTCGCCTCATTAGCAATACAAGGGACTTTTACAACCATACTCAACCATTATTCAAAATCCTAAAGATATTGCAGTTTGAACTTCCTAAATATATCACTCCTGAAAGAGATACATAAAATTATCAATAACAATGCATGTGAATTCTTGCTTAGCAAATTTTCAATTCTAACAGAGCCAAGCAAGGCGCGAAGCAACATCTACATCAAATCTAAGAAAAATAATACATATAACCAGCCGCTTATAGATAGACTAAAAAGCCACTCAAATGTCAGCTACAAAGCAAGCTAACTTTAAAACTCAATGCACAAGACATCAAAACCGAAAACTCTACCAAACTTTTGCCTAAAAAAATAAAAACGTTTATTAAATTAAATTTAATAAATAACTACAAAAAATGAAATTAGCTTAAAAGCTAGCTTAAAAAATTATTATTATTATTATTTTATTATATTTTTATTATCTATTTTTTTTATTATTATTATTATTATTATTATTATTATTATTATTATTATTATTATTATTATTATTATTATTATTATTATTATTATTATTATTGATTCATTATTATTAATTATTATTATTATTCCATCTCCTCCACTCATTATCTCATCATCTCACTCTATTACCTTCTATTAATCCTCACTCTCTCTACTACTCTATACTCCCCACTCCACCTCTACACCAATTCACTAACTCTATTACTTCATTATTCAACACACTTACACTCTTAACCACTCCTATCCTCTATACTTATATATTATTACTTACACTAATCACTCATCATCAACATCACTCCCACCCTCATTAATCTATCCAGCAATTTAATCCCTACTTTTCTATTATTATCTCTTCCACTTCTTATTATTACTTATTATACCTCATAACTAAATCATCACCATTATTATCCACTCTCTCAACTCAATCCATACTCATCTCCATCACTTCATTCATTCATTATCATAATCCTATATTATTATTATATCATATTATATTACTTCTCATTATATATATTATTTTATTATATATTCTATTATTATCTATTATTATCTCATTATTATTAATTAATACTTATTACTTTTCACTTCATTATTCATTATTATTATTAATATCTATCCTCATTTTGAATCTCGCTAGTATTATCAACAGGTACGTGG
>JABUQX010102696.1:12500-31639 GCA_015478945.1 Trachelipus rathkii
TAGAACCAATATAATTATTATTTTCTTTTCTTTATTTTTTAATAAAAATTAAAACTAGCAAAATAACTCAAAATTAAATCCTCTCTCATATGATGGAATGTCACATCTATAAAAATTAGATCACTTATGAAAAGGTTGAAATAGTGAAAATTATATTTGTAACAATATTTTATAATATTATTATAATTATATAATATATAGGGAATATTAATAATAATAATGAATTATGAAATTATAATAGTTAATTAATTATTAATAAATAGTATACGAGGTTAATGAACAATGGTTTATAATTTAGACAGATAATCAAAAAATTGTTGTTACCCCTTAACTTATAATTGCAATTTATGACATGTTTACTTTCATTATGGATTACATGGCATATCCAAAAAGAAATACAGCATCTATGAATATATATAATAAATAGGTATATGATATATGAATTATAAACTCTCTATTTTAGACTCCTCCATATAATAATAATAATAACTCCTATCTAAGAATCAAAATAATAATAATAATAAACCTCAACATCTATAAATAACATAAATTGAGAGTAATAAAGATAAATAATATAAATAATAACTACAAAATGATAAAAATAGATAAATAATAATAATATTTATGAATAATATAACAATAAATATAATAATTTGACCCCCATATATAGTGACTAGGTGAATAAAATAACAGAGCTAAAATGTAGCATAGATTCGCAATATTCTCGTTATACTCTGATATATAATAATATAAATGATAAACTAATTCGTATGGAATAAACTGTAAAATCTCATCGATAAGATAAATAATAATAATGAAATAAATAATCACTCAAACATAACAACGATATGAAAGTAATATGATCAATGAAAAGTAATGTCATTATATCTCAGTATATCAAATCAACTCAAGTCGTGAAATAAAAATAACAAATCATCTACGAAAATGAAAATAATAAATATAGAAGAATAATATAAATACATCCATATTAATGATAAAATGTAAAGATATATTAATACACTTATATAAAATCTCTAATCAGATAATAATATAGATAAAAATCTAATATGTAATATCATAAAACGATACAGAGAACATAATAATAACACTACATAAATTCACTAAAGTAATTTACATAATAATGTGAGATAATAAATATTTATTCATCACTGAATATTCTCACACAACAACAACACGAATAATAGAACTCAATATCATGACGAACAAAATGACATAACAAGTATACAACATACAACATCATAAAGCTTAATGGGTCACAAACGATAAGTTCTTTATGAGAGATAGTAATACAATCGTAGTATAATATAGGCTAAACGATTAAATACAAATTATTTTGATCATACATTAATTATAGAAACTACAATAGACTATATACCAGATGCATTAGAAAAATAATGATACATAGAGTGAAATCAAAATACTTGAATTAACACAACTTTTAAGCAACGAAATATTATACTGATATATAACTAATAAAACATAAATATGTTCATACTACTAATAAACATCGTGATTATATATAGATAACTATAAACAATATATGACCATACTCAAATAAATACCACAATAAATCAATTAATAATTACATTCTCATAATTAATATACCTAAACATATTCTCACATATAAACTAATTAATAATTTAAACCAGTGTATTAATTTATAATCAATTAATTAATACATCATAATAAATAATATTATAAAGTCAATGAATATAATACTTGCAATTTTATAAATGTTTATAATATTATTACTAAATTATAGAAGTAATGAGTCAGTGATATGTAGTGTAATGTGTGAACATCTATCAATGAAGTATATCCTCCATTAATAAAATATGCCAAATACATAAATTAAAATATATAACTAATACTTGAGTAATATCGATTAATTATTATGTTCAACTCTACCATGTCAACTCTCACACAACAAAATCTTACAACTATCAAGACTATGGCACAGTACACTAAATTCTACAGCTATATACATAACAAACTTTCTGACACCATTATAAACAACACTCAACTATAAAAATTTTTATTATTAGTACAATATTAATTTTCTAGTTTCTCACACCTAATAATATCTACTATACTACAACTTTATTATCAATAGCAATTTATACTATACATACAAAATAAATTTCACTCTTCACATAGTTTGTCGAAATAATGAGCGATGCGGTAATTCTATAATATGCTAAAACACACGGTTATGCTGTGTTACATATTCGTAAACTCCACTCTGAACTAGCATCTCACAAAATAGATAGTGATAATGCTCATTAAACAGTATAATCTCAAAATATCTCCACATATAAAACTTTCGTATAAATCACTATATATAAAACTAAAATATAATTAAATAAATATTCATTATAATAAATAATATTAGTACTATATAATTAATCTTATTACACTCCAGCGAATATCGCAAACATAAACTAAATAAGTTTAATAACATAAAACATACTCTCATAAATATAAATATAACTCAAATATAATTTAAAAATACTCATATAAATAATCAATAATATAAAATAAATAAGTGATTTATTATATATAAAAATATCACTTAGAGTAAAACGAATTTAACTAATTACACTAATTTAATATAAAGACTCAGATATCAGTGATACATAACTCAAAGTAATCAATAACTTCAACTCATACACTCATGAATCACACAAGTTCCACATACCTCCGATACCTCATCATCTGTGATCTATTTAGATAAAGCTTATGAATATTTCAAGAGTGATCAATATTATCTCTCAAAAGTGATTACAATAATTTATGTAGAGATCAAATAAATATAATCATAATCACAATTAATAAAAATAAATATGTAATACTCTAATTAATTGATAATTAACTAAACTCTAGTAAATAATTATATGATCAATATATAACTAAACTCATAAGAGTTTATGTACAAAAAACATCAATAATTAAAGTCATCTCTAAAATAACAGTAATAATCATAAAATATATAATACTCGCGACTAGCGAAAAAAATAATAAATATGATACATATAATGATGCAAAAATATACATTAATAATATATACACTACACGTATGTGAATAAAATTATAATACAGTCTTATAACTACACTAGTGAAATAATAATAATAAAATTAATCACATCCATAACTAGTATATAGGAGTATAACTAAGTTATATACAGCACGCTCCACTAACCAAATCACTGACATAACCTCTCGTTCCCACTTGCTCACGCATATTTATAACGTCAACAAGTACAAGCTACAATAATATATTATTCTATAACTAAAATAATAATTAATACCCTATATAAAACTCAAATAAATGATGATACACTCATAATACTAATATACTCAAGATTTAGCATCACATCAACTCATAGTAATAAATTGAACACATTTGAGATACTACATAATAATCATCAAGATATCATAAAGTGATATACATAAATCACTACATTTAATTACGATAAATGATAATAATAATATTAATAATATCATATAATTAATGACTCCTATAAGAATGTATAAAAAATACGCCGTAATTAGACATAAAGATTCATTAGATAATTAAATAGATGAGTAATAATAATAATATAATGAGAATAATAATAATAACAATATTAATAATTACTATAAATATACAATAAATAAAAAAATTAATTAAATCACTAGAAGTGAATTATACACGAGTTTCTTAAACTTCAATAATAATAATATACGATGATCACTCAAATGAATCATATAAACACTCAAGATATATATCTTAATAACTCTCAAAAAATAATAAAAATCATCTATTATACTCAGTTAAACTAAATAATCACATGATGCTATATAATACTCCAACTAATTGCATTAATAATAATATATAAATATACATCAATCGTACATATTAAACTTAAATAATGAGGATAAATAAACAGTTTTCATTAACACTAATATGTATAATAATCTAAAGTGCAACAATACATTTAACTCCATTCTCAGAGTAGATGAAAATCCCATGGGAGGATATGACAGTGCCATTAGATAGATGGAATAGAGTGTGATCCATGCTAGGAGAGTAATATCACACTCCACTAGAGTAAGAGGTGAATAATAGACACTGAGGCTATATTACACTCACTTCGCTATCACACTAGAATCACAAATAGAACTGGGACTTTACCGAGCTAGACACATCGACGACCCATCCGAACTACCTCACTCAAATATGCACTTAATATCGAACTTAACACACACTCACCATCATACTATATAGATAATATGGTGATCCCACTCCTCCAGAATTAACATACACTCCCATATTTACAAGGTGTGCATACACCACAGGCACATACTAGTTACTCTAGTTATAGATCATCATCGTGAAATGGATAATGTGATGAGATTTGCTTTAGATACTACTCATTAGTTAATATGAACATAATACATGTAATAAATATCAATTAGATATTAAAAGTGAGATAAATACATAATAGACTTAAAATAATTAATAATAATAATAATTTATCTTTAATATAATATGATACAATTAGTGTAATAGATATAGTAACATCGCCATATAGATTTGTTAGAGAGATACTAGATGAGAGTAGTATGATTCTCAATGATAAATTTAATAGCTTGATTAATGAAATATTAAAACTTGATAAATTGATAACATCTCTCTAAGGGAGACATTATTGTAAGAGTAATTAATAATATGTTGATTAGATAAAAAACGAGTAATGAAACTCTAAGGAGATATAAAAGTTTTTGAGAGTAATAATAATAATATAATAATATTAGATGAGTATAAATAATAAATAGAATATATAAATGTTATATATTCACATCACACTCAACTCAGAACTTATTTTGCAATAAATAATATAGATCTACAGTAATAATAATAATAAATAATTAATCAATTTGATATCATAAAATATGAATTATATAATAATAATAATAATATATATACATTCAATGAAAAATACGATAAGATGAACTAACTCACACTTATGAGATATTAAATAGATGATGTATATATCACACACAATTAATCATAGTATTTCACACTAAAGTAAATAATAATAATAAAATGGGATATAATTAATAATAAGTAATAATAATAATGAAAAAATAATAATAATATATCATATTACATAAGGCAAATATTAATTACTTTGTTAAGAGGAAAATAATTATTGAATAATAATTAGATAATAACAATATAAAATCAGTGATCTATATACCTTTAAGTACATCTGATAGAGTATATTAGTCAGATATGTTATGCTCGAAAAGTGTATATGACAAATCAATATACGTAATAGATAAATTATAATTTAGATAATTATATAATATGAACTTAAGTAATAATATATAGCTAGTAATATACACTCACATATAAGATACAGTAGAGGTAAATTATATATTACTATGATACAGATAGTCTAAGTAATATATATATTACATGCGAGTGATAATTGATATAGAGTAATTGCATATTTGTAAATCAAATATAATAATACACTCTTTTGATTCACATAATCAATGAGTATAATGAAATTATGATAATAAAGATCATATTAATTATGTGATTCTCATAATATAAACTTAATATAATGAATAATATAAGTCAATAAATACGATACAACAATAATAAGTTTACAAGTATCACACATACATAAGAATTAACATAAACTCTCTTATGATTCTAACTGTCTATGATCCAATTATATATGTAACTAATACTTGAAATTATGAACTTGAATAATATATCTCATAAAATAATAAATGAATACATTAACACACTCACACATTAAATTAAATAATTCATAACAGATAGATGAGAGGTAATTATAATCATAATAAATTAATTATAATACAGAGTGGATTAGATAGATAATAATGAGGATAAATTGCTGAGGTAATAATTAATAATAATTAATAAAATAATTAATAATACATAATGATATAATTGAGGGATTATGTAATAATAGATTAATTTTTGATATTAATATCATGATATATATCTTATATATTAATGTACTAATATATATTATAATTATATAATTTCTAAAATATTATTACGTAATTACTATATTACTATATTATATTACTCAAAGAACAGATAATAATATATTATATATTTATAATTTATAGGATAAATTTTGTTATTTTTTGTTATAGATTCGAGAGTATAATCAAATCGTTCGTCAAATAAGTTTTGAGAATTGGTCTGCAAATTATTTACTGAACTTGATGGTTTGAAATAATATTAATAGAATAAATTATAATTTACTTTCTTAAATAAATCAATAGAATCAATAATAATAATATATAATATGTAAATTTTATTATGTTAAAATAATAGTAATTACACATAAGTATAGTGATAATTGATTTAATAACATATTATGTTACACATCCATGAGACTATAATAATAATAAATACTTTTAGTAGATCTCAATAAAGTAATATGAATAATGAACCTCATATGACAAAGAGTTATTAGATAACTCTAATAAATAGATAATAAAAGTGAGTTGAATAAATTAAATATTACGATGTTTAATGTAAAATAACATTGACTATTGTCAGAGATTATGCCTTGAAAAGTGAATAATAATAATATGAGTAATAAGATCATCAGTAATTAATACCGTTATAATAATATTATGGAGAATGTTAGTAGCTAGATTTTACGTAGGTTTAATCCCTTGGTTAGTTATTTATTAATATTTATTTAGATAATACGTTTTTATTTTTTTAGCAAAAAATTTGGTAGAGTTTTCGGTTTTGATGTCTTGTTGCATTGAGTTGTAAAGTTTTAGACTGGCTTTGTGATCTGAACTTTTGAGTGTGATATTTTTATGTCTAACAGAGATGGGCTGGATTTCACTGTAAGTATTTATTTCTTAGATTTAGTTGATTTGTGTCGCGCCTGCCCTTGGTTATAAAAAATGTGAAAATTTTGCTAGCAGAATTCACATGTCATTATTATGATTATTTTATGGTATTCTCTTTCAGGTAGCTGATATATTAGCAAGTCTATAAACTGCAATATCTATTAGGTTTTGAAAATGGATTGTAGTATGGGCTGTGAGAAAGCTCCCCTTGTTAATTGCTTTAATGAGTGGCGAATTAAATCGCTTATTGGATTACTGGCTTACAGGGTGTTTGGTAAATTACCGTATGCGGTTTCCACTGTGGGTATGCGGTCAAAAAAGTGAAACAGTTAAAGTAAGTGGGTGATTTGTAGTTTAGTGCATAGGATATTTTCTGAAGAATGGAAAGAGGCGGAAATATTTTTTAATTTTTATTAGTGCGATATACAGTGAAAATATCTCGAACAGGCTGCCTAAACTAGGTTGTAATTATGATCTTTAAAGACGTCAGCTTTCATCGATTGTTATTCCTAGTATTTTATCGTTTGTAGCCCTATTTAGTTCTACATTGTTAATTTTAATCATGTTAAAATCGCTAATTTGTGTTGCTAAAAATAATGTTAAGTGATGTTTTACTTATAGATTTAAAGTTAGCTTATTAGGGCATCTCATATCCATTTCATTTAATTTTTTGTTTAAATGTGTCTACTTCTTACGAGATAGAGAACTCTGCGTCATTTTTGTCATTTATTAATATGGAGGTATCGTCAGCAAATTGATACTGAAAAAGCTTCATGAGAGTTGAAACAGATCATTTGTATATGAGTAGTGGGTAAATAGAAATGCGCTCAAGAAATTGAAGCCCTGGGGGTACGCCTGGTTGATGTTTGAAGCGTGGCTGAAGTAGTTTCATTTTATTAAGTTTTTACTTATTGAAGATCTTCTCCTTTAGTAGCTTTTAAACCATTGTAGGTTTGTCCCTTCAAAACCCATTTTGTTCATTTACTTATGTAGTATGCTAAATGGCTCCAATCATGTTCTCCAAAAAGTTTTTGAGTGAAATTCTTATAATAAATAACAGGTGAGAGTCTTTATTTTTCTATTATTTCTGTAAAGTTTTTCTCGCGTTAAGCAAAGAGGCTATTCAGCAGATTGTGCGTTCCTTTTCTAAAATCCTAAATTGTGAATCGACTGAGATATGTTGTTATAATAAAAATATTTTCTGTATAGTCTGCATTGGAACAAATATTTTTCTCCAAATTATCTTATTATTAATATCGTGATCTTTGTGATATCTACTTGGTCTGTAATTTGTGTGTGCTAGGCCAAAGGTCTCCTTTATTAGGTATAGGATCACTTTTGCTGTCTTGAAAATATTTGGAAAAACTCTTCTAAAAAAAATGACTCATTTGAAATGTACTTTAAAAAAGGGTGGCTATTTTGTCGGCAGCGAGTTTGAGGATGTGGTTGGGATAGAATGAACATCCCATTTTTTGTTTTTTAATCCGGCGAATAACCTTTTGTTACCTTACAGGAGTTCTGTAGATGTTTATAAAGGAGAAATGAGTCTCGTAGTCGGGGAGAAAAGTTTCAAATGATGTAATAATAATAATAATAATAATAATAATAATAATAATAATAATAATAATAATAATAATAATAATAATAATAATAATAATAATAATAATAATAATAATAATAATAATAATAATAATAATAATAATAATAATAATAATAATAATAATAATAATAATAATAATAATAATAATAATAATAATAATAATATTTTTATTCTAGTAATAATAATAATAATAATAATAATAATTAATAATAATAATAATAATAATAATAATAATAATAATAATAATAATAATAATAATATTAACTGTTTATAATATTTCATATTAAAAATATTTTCATTGTTTAAAGTTTGTTTGATTATTTTATTATTTTATTAATATTTTTGTTATTTTAAAGAATTATATTTCGTTTTTATATTTAATTGGTTTAAATAATATTTAATTAATTAATTTAATTAAGAATTTAAATGGGTAATTTTCATTACAATTTATGTTAATATCGTGTCTTTTATATTATATAATATATTGTTTTTAATGATAAATTGTGAAACAAATAAGTTTAAAAATACAATTAATATTATAATTAATGTTTTACTATAATTTTATACTAAAAGTAATATGTATTTGGTTATATTAGTATATCATTAAAATAATTAATTTACTTAATTAAATCTTTAATTTTAACAATTGAAATTAGTATATGTAATCTAATAATTAAAGTAAATTTAACTTACATAATTTTAGTTGAAATAATATTAATGATGTTTTATATTAAACATATAAATATTGATTATTGTATATTTAATATTATATTTTTTATTCTGTCTATTTTAAACAGGTTTTTTTGGATTTTCTTTTTTTTTGGGGGGATTATATTATTTTTTTGGATTATACTTTTTTTTTTTAGGATTATCGTTTTTTTGGAATACATTTTTTGGATATGTTTTAATAAAGAGATATAGACTACGAGTTTCATTATACACAAGTTAAAGAAGGAAGAAAATTCCATTATAAAAACACTTGCGACCTTCAACCAGGATGTGGATTCGAAACACCTATAGTCTGATGTAGGGAATCTTCCTCACAGGAGAAACCTCAGCAATTAGGATGGTGTGGATTCGATCGAGTCGACCTACCGTACCAAGAGAGATCTTCTGATCTAAAGGCCACCTACTTATCTCTATAGAAGTTCAAAATCAAGGTTAGGGTCAAAACCTTCTCAAATTCCAAGTTCAATTGGACGAGACCTTGGACGAATAATGATCGAAAACCTTTGTAAGAGTGGGGAACACTCAGGTGAAATCTGACCTCCTAGACCTTCGAACAAGGTAAAAAATAAAAAAAAGGAAATATAGCTTAGGGTAAAATTATCATAACTCTCTCATATATTTATAGTCGTACTCATGGACGAAGTTTAGGTTGTAACAACTACTAGACATCATATACTTTGTCTGAGCTCCTTAACTTATATCATCATATATAATATATATATATACCTAAGTTTATCTCTACTTAAAATACCTGTATATTATACGTATACTCGTATAGCAAATATATAATAATATTAAATTATACTTGTTATGAATAATAAACATATAGTTATTTATTATAGTAGGTATTATTATAATCCACATATATATTATTATATCAAAGTGCTATTAAATATTTACACTTATTAAAAAAAAAGGCACAGCCCTCAATTTTATTCACTTAATTATTATTATTTTAATTTAATAATTAATTAATAAAAATAATAACAGTTAAAAACAGACCAAATTTTATCCCATTCAACTAATTTAATATGTTTATCAGTACAATTAACTAAAATTAATTGAAATATATATAAGAAATAAATATATTATATATATATATTTATATTATATATATATAATATTCTCAAAATCAGTTAATATTGTAAATTATTATTTTATTTAGGAGTATGTGTATTATATATATTAGTATTATAGTATACCAGTATATCTTAAATTATTTTATTTATTATTTAGTTAAAATACAAACTATATATATATATATATATATCATACTATAGTACTATAATCTTATCAATTCGTCGTAAAACATCTAGACTGCATATAGATACTTTTCAGTAGTTTAATCAATTTATTATAAGTTTCTAATAAATAATAAATAAATTAACGTGTCATATAAAGGATTGGTCATTTAGTATTATTTCTAAAAACCTATTCATATTAATATTTGGTTAGAAATACATACTATATATAATATAATATATATATTTATACCGCATTTATTAGGTAGACATATTATATTATATATATATATAAAAACACTTTATTCATATATTATATAATATATATATATATATATATATATTATAATTTTTATATATATATCAGTATATTAATATATATATAATATATATATATATATATATATTACTTATAAGAATAAATATTAGCTCTACATAATTTACGATAATCTATATCCAAAATATATATATATATATATCCCTACTACCCCAAATATATAATATTATACCTATTATTATATATATCTCAAGGGTATAACGATTTGTATAGGTTAGTTGTTCCTTATTTGAATTCCATCAAATTTTAAATCACTCGAAGAAGAGGATGACCAAAGCCGGACAAAACTACTCATCAGTTTTATATCTAATTCAAAAAACGCAGTGTGTTTTTAATCCTAGCCTGGTTCACTTTCATCAGGATACTGAAAGTGTCATATACTAAAATTAATAATGTCAGTAAAATTTAAAACAAAAAAACCAAATTAAAAATGAAACAATAAAAATAACAATGAAACTAACAAAATACCACAAATCACACAGATAATAATATTTCAATAATAATAATAATAATAATAATAATATAATAATAATAATATAACTATTATAATAAATAAAACATAATATAATAATAATAATAATAATAATAATAATAATAATATAATAATAATATAATATAATAATATAATAATATAATAATAATAAATAATATAATAATAATATTTTTTTAATTAAACTCTAGTCTAGTTTCCAGAAGTTATTTAAATAGCAAACTATAAATCTCGTAAGTGTAAACTCTCCTTAATAAAGAGGTATTAAGAGATTTTTCGTGAATTTTAAAATGATAAATAATAATATTTAATCTTTAATAACTTACAACTATTAACATGTAATAACACTTAACATTCTTGTTGATAGTCAATAGCATTCAAATATTAATCTTATTCACAGCATTCAAATGCTGTAAATAACACTTAATAAAACTGTAATCAAGCACTGTTTACAACATTCAACAATCACAGTAAAACACAATGTTTACAACACCTTACAATATAATGCTTACAAAACTCCTCCACTGTTTGACTTTAAGAAGGTTAGACGATCGATAGTAATTTGGTTGGTTAGCAAATTAAAATTGAACATAAGGTATACTTTTCCGGAGGGGGGAAGAAATTAAGCAATTAATATAAGGAGTGGAAAAATTTGGGAGGCAATTTAAGTGCAGGAGTTTTTTTAAACTGTTTTGATGTATGAAGGGATTCAAGGATTTCTCTCTTCTTGATCGTCCAGGGATGCTTGACTATGTATTGGTAAATCAACGAACGATGCGTAGTGAGGGTGACCTAAAGTTGGAGGTGTGGATTTGAGTAGAGGAGTGTTCATGAGGAGAGCCTTGGAAGGGAGGTTAGAGTTGCGTGAACAGAGAGAAGATCCATAGTGATGAAAATCACGCAAAGAGTGATTCATATATCCGGATACCATTTCATCAATAATATCTTCATTACTTCTATAGTATCAAATTGAAGTAGTACTTATAGCTACTGTATTATTATTGAGTACCTTAATAACAAATATGCAGCTTGCAGAGTATCTGTACTACATATTAATTGATTATCTAATATGTTACTATAACACGTAGATATAAGATTTTACTCACTATATAACGAGTGGGTAGTATATATCTTTATATGGAGCGATTAAAAATTTAGATACTATTATTGGATATATAGAGTAATTATTAGATTTAAGATAACGTAAATTAACGCTTATCAATAGGAAGGAGTATGAATATTAAAATAACATCCTTATAGTCACCGATTATCGAAATATTAATATATATCGAGCTTCCCTAGTAAAAAACTCTATGAAGGTCGCAATAATAAGTAATCTAAATGTATAATTATATATTTATTGTGATTGATGTAAGAGTTATAATATCAATTTTTGATCCACTTAATAACAAGGGTGATAGTTATAGATAGTTATAGATATATATATAAGAAACTTGGTTAGTATAATATTAATTATGTCCATATAGTATATGGAAATACACTGTATTAAGATGCGTCAGTGAGAGGGTTAGGGTTATTTATTATAGGATATATATATATTCGTTATATATAAATAAGTTAGTAATAATCTATTGCCAAGTATGAAAAATATCTTCACTGATTAATGTATATTATTATTATAGTATTAGTATATTATTTTATATTAAATATCAAGATTATATTTACTAAAAATAAGTATTCAATATAGTAATAATGTTATGGGTTAAATTAAATTATACGCCTCTTAGAGTTACTGTACTTTAAAAGTTAATTAATTCTATAACTATATTATTTATTATAAATTAAAATTCTATTATATCTAATTATATATTAATTTATACTTAATATATAATAAGTAGTATGCATAAACCGCAACTAAATATGTACTCAAAAAAATGTGGATGGGGATATAATGATCTTGACATTTTTTGTTTAATTTAATCCGAGCTATTGTAAATTCTTTTCCACCATATGCTCCGGGGAATCATCTAAGTGCCCTCTCACATTCTTCAGATCTTAGACTTGTACTACTGATGCAGATAGGTGAGCGGGCACTTAAAGGGTTCTTGTTCATCAACTTTTACAACAGGTGTATTGAATTGGGCAAGTGGTTCAGGTTACTTGGGAGAAATACTGAGCGTCACTGTATAATCATGCTGAAGCAGAGTTAAGCAAAAGGACTGCATGAATCCAACAAGAGGGAACAGGAAGCCTGGGTAAACGAACAAGCGTATCTTTCGTTCTGAATACACCATAAGTAGAATGCGGAGTTTGAACGAGCCGATTGCAGCGCTCGCGTGGCGTTATAAACATTTGAAATTGAAATTTCATGCGAGATACATTTAGTTTTTCAACAATTTCTTTGACTAATTTTTGTGAGGACAGAGGTATATGTGTTAGTTAAAAGAACGTTAGCTCCAAATATTTGCTGATAGTGAGAGACAAAATATTTAAACCTTTAAAGTACGTCTCTACTTTGCATGGTTGCATTGAGTATCTTTAGACAGCATTAAGCTTCACAGCGGTTCGAGAAATAGGTATCTTCCGGAGTATTCGTTAGTATTGCATATAGCTCGGCCGAGACAGCAGGCAGTTCTGGCATCTAGTTGGTAATCCAAAACCACAAAATCAACATTATAGCACTTGTTCTCATAATACTCACCGTATTATAACCAAGACACACATACACACATGGTATCAGTGCGACTAGTGCGCTATATGCGATGAGCTGTGAGAAATGAGTTCAATGCAAATAACATCTCAAGTAGCTAAATCGAAGTAATGATGGATTTGGTGTCATGGAGGTAGCAGTCCAATGACTTTTTTTGATAACGGAGAAGTTTGTCTATGTTTACATTACCCTACAACTGCATAAAAGTTAAAGATGTTTTAACAGAAAATAGTATAAGTGCTTAAATACTTAACGATAACACAATACTCCTAAGAGTCACTTAATAGGTATAGAGGTCAGATTGGGATTTCCTTGTTTAAAAAAAGTCTTTTGGCACTATCACATAAATCTGATACAATTTCACGGCCCCCTTTAAGAAATAGAGAATCAGGACACACTTTGCGGGTCACAATCCACTCTAGCTCCACACAAGTAGATTCAAAGCTAATCTTATATGTGATGCGTTTTGTAAATATTTTTTTTTGGCAATTTATTAATAAAAGGTAATGGTTTTAGTGTGAAAAGCGCTAAATTGGCACATTGGTTTAAACTACTTCAGTTGTATTTTATGATTTCAAGTCGAATTTTTCCTGGTGATACATTCTGAAATATTATTAACCTGGTTGAATAAGGATTAACTATTGTTAAATAGATCATTATGCAGTTACGACTCGAAATGATGATTAGACCGGCGCCTAAGCGTAAGCTTTAACAGTACAGTCTATCACTGCCATGGGCGATAGATCCGAATTATCTATAAATTAGTCATTTATTAATATAAGTTGTGAGGAATATCTACTCTTATATAATTCTGTGATACTTAGTATATATATAGATATATACGAGCCATATTGAAGAAGTTTATTTATCGAGTCTAAGACCGAAGGGTCATAAAAAGGACTTGTCACTCTCAACAAATATCAGAGGTGAAGGAATGTCTTCCCTATACCGGGCTTGATGTAAGAGAGAGAGTCAAAATAGAAATGTTAGGAAAATTTAAAGTTATGATATTGAGGATGTGTAGAGATGACAAAGAATCATAAAAGAGGTCTATTATCACTCGTTATCTAGCACTAGAGTATTACAGTATAGTCGAAATAGATAATATGTAAACGAAATATTTATATAACCTGGTTGAAAATTTCTAGTTATTGGGGTCAAAATTGGGATAGTAATCACAATTGCAATTTGTATGAAATGTAAGAGAGTGATTAAAAGACACTGGTATGAATACCATAGATTTTGAGATATTACAAGTCGAGTAAATAAATATATTCGGATCATATGGTACCAAAAAGCGGTTAAATATAATTATTAGACCCGAAACTGGACCGGAAAGGGTAACAGCGGATTACATAGTAATGAGTTACGGTAACGTATTCAATAGGAATTTAAACATGTACGATAAGTAGACGATAACGGCACCGCCCTCAGCCATTCCCTGTCTCAATATACACGAATAACGGTAACGCTAACCAATTTCATGTAACGATACCCATCTCTGTAATTAATATAATTAGTGTAAATTATATATATATATATATAGATATATCTATCTATAGTATAGTATAGTAATATAATATATAATATATATATATATAATGAATATATATAATATATATATTATATTATTTAATATTAATAAAATTCATTAACTTTTAATACTTTTGAAGACTCATTCAAGTAGAAAAAAATAAAAAATAAAAACACTCTATTTTATATCTTGGGAAAATATTATGAAAAGAATACGTATTAATTAATTGTATTTGTTGTAATTATTTTTATTTTTTAATTTTGAGTAAAAAATTAATTGGAAGATTTCAATTCGATTCGATTCGATTCGATTCAAGCTTTTTTACATGAATCGATTCGTGATTCGTATCGAGATTTTCACCACACAACGGATTCGGATTCGGATTCGTGAATCGAAGTGCTGGAATCGATTCGGATTCGGATATCGAACATTCGACAGCACACGGATTCGGATTCGAGGATTCGAATCCAAAAGTTGCCCGATTCGCCCGTGTGGATATAAGTATTATATATATATATAATATATATTTATATATATATTATATATATATTATTATATATAATATAAATAATATATATTAGGTTATATACATATATATAGTATTATATATATATATGAGGATCTATGTATATATATAAATATAATATATAGTATATACTAAGAGTAAGAAATGGGAGTAGTAGAAGGGAGCAGTATATATGGGGTTTATTTGATGGGTTATACTTATATTGAATATAGGTTTCCACATTAAATATTAAATTAAAGCTATTATTATATATACTATATAGGTAGGATTTCCTTTTTAGAATAGATTCTTAGTATAAAAGTTGATTGAGAGTAGGTATTATAATATAAATAAATAGTATATTATATATATATAATAATATATATAATATATATATTAAGCGAGTAGGGTGAGGTTATATGAATTTGTTAATAATTACTAAATATATATAAATATTAAATTATATTGATTTATAATGATATAAAAATATAATACTACTATAGTATATAATATATATAGTAGATATATGATTACTTTTGGTTAATATATATAATATATATATATAAATATATAATATATAAATATAATAATTGATATATATATATTATATATATATATGTAATATTATATAATCATAAATTTAATATATATATAATTATATATTATATATATATAATATATGATATATTATATTATATATTTAATATCATATATTTATTATTATAATATATACGAAATAAATATAATATATATATATATCTATAAAGTTATATATATATTATAATTATATAATATATGATGATGATAAATAGATATATTATTATAAATATATTATAAATTATAGTATATAATATAAATTAATGATATATTATATAAATATATTATATAATATTAATATATTATATTAAATTATATAATATATTATATATTATATTATATAATATATAATAATTTAATAGTAATATTCTTTTAATATTTATACTAATAGAAGAGCTATATATTGATATATAGATATGATATGATATCTAATACCTATATATATTACTAGTTATATGAATATATATATATAGTTAGTTATTATATACTATACTATATATTAATATATATATATATAATATCAGTAATTATAAATATATATATATATAATTTTATATATACACAGTATATATATATTATATATATATAATTACTATATATAATTTATATATAAATAATTATATATAAAGCTAAATATATATATATATATAATATATATATTATTATATATATATAGTATATATATATACTATTGTATATGTATATATCTTTAAATAAGAATATATATATATATATATATATATACCTATTACTATATTTTATATTAACATATATTTTATTATCTATATGGTATATAGATGATAACTAATAATAAAGTTATTAGTAATGAGCAGGAATTTTATATCATATAGATATATATATTATTTGAGAGGTATAATTTCTACATTATAATAATATATATTATATATATATATATATATATAATATAATATTATATATATAATTATATATATAATTAGGATATATATATATATACAATTATATATATTGAAAATAATAATAGTATTTTAAATATAATATATATATTTATAGGTTTATATAAAAATAAAGTTATATATAGAGTAAGGTTAGGTATGAATATTATCTATGTATATGATAGTATATTAAGAGGTAATATATATATATTATATTAATATTAGCGTATTTAAATAGTAGTTAATTATTATTATATTATAATATAAAATTATTATTATATATACCATAATATATACTATAGATATTTATATAATTAATATATATATAATAGTAAATATAATTTAATTAATATAATATATATAATATTATATAGTGCCATAATAGATCTTTGTTAATTATTATATGAGCTAATTGATATGTCAGCTATATCGAGTATGTATTATACTCATAAGAAAATATAAATCATAATAATAAACAAAAATATCAATATATTGATATAAGTTATAAGTATAAGAAACTTAATGATAAATTGTTTGAAAATTCATTGTAATTAAAAGTTAGATCCATATTGGCTGCAGCCTCAAATTATTTTAATAATTTTATGATTAAAATCCTATTAAACCAAAGAGAGTATATGTTCCACCTCAAATGGGGAGTGTTAAGGATAAGTTATAAATAAAGTTAAATAAATAATAATGTTTATCAAGTAATAACCGATGTTAAAAAAGGAGTAAAGTTGTTTCAAAAGGTCACAATCATAATTTATTTAGTTTAGTAGAATTATGGAAACTGAGTATGAGGTAACTTATATAGTGGAAAATGAGATTATCGAGAGTTATCAGTTTTATAATGATGATGAAGTCACAGACTTATGAAGTCTACGCAATGATGACTGAGTAAGTAATATATATTAAAATATATATTTATAATTATAAAGTAGTATCATCTTGGGCACTGGAGTGATCTAAAACACAATGATTATTACTTATATATCATACACTACATTTAAGACATTTGTTAATTTGTTAATTGATTAATTAATAATAATGTAATTACTATTATCTTATAGTAAGGTGAGGATTATTTAGGTATATATTTATCAGTCCAGGATCGAGGTTAAGAATATATTGAACTATTATGGAGCGATTCTTAATATACGTTATAAATTTCATGATGATATTGAGTTTTTAATATGACACTTCATATTCATTATCTAAACAATAGATTTATGAGAGAGAAAGCTAGATTGATCAGTCAATTAACATTAATACGTATACTTGAGGCTTCTAGTTATACGGATAAGAATTAATTCCACAGAGAGATTGAGTAGCATCAATTCGATATCGTATATATCCATATCTCTACGAAATACACGACAATATATATTATTATTATTAATAATTAGATATTTGATATATAGGTAGTTACTCAGAGTAGAACCATTCAATTTTAATTGAATGAGTTGAGTAATGTACTCAAAGATCACGGACTAAAATATATCAAGTTTTTAATTGAATTCAATATACACGTTTCGATAACCATTAGCATGGTATCATCATCAGGAATACTTAGATATAAATGGCAGAATATAATAAT
>JABUQX010102697.1:0-11287 GCA_015478945.1 Trachelipus rathkii
GCAGTTGCATCTCTGTAGGAAGTTTTTGTAGGAAGAGATGGCGAACAATATGTATACAATTACCTACGGGAGGACCGTCGAGAAGATTGAGCATATCCGATAATAGAACTGATGGCAAACGATCACCAAGAGAACCACCAGTCAAAAGCTTTTTCACTTTTTCAGCATCTGTTTCTCCCAGACGGTTTAAGAGTTCGGTTTTAAGTTGGGTGTAAGGTTGATTGTGAGAATGCAATGAAGGTAAAATATCTTTCAGGCGCTGCAAAACGGGAACAGGCAATATATTTAAAAGGGCTCTGAAGCGGGCAAGCTCGTTGGTGGATTCGAGCTGGAGCTCGAGTAGCGTGAATGTTAGATCCAAATCATTATTAACAAACTTACCAGTATAGACACCAGATGATTCCCTGTCTGAGGTGGCTGCGATAGTATATTGATGTTATCGGTGTTTGCAGCGTCAGGAGGGGACATAATTATAATTATTAATAATGTAAAATTGTAAAAAAAATAAAAATATTTTTGAAGAAATATGCGAAATAAATGAGCTAAAATGCAATTTACATACGCTAAATATAAGGAATACGGTGGTCAGAGACCAAAAACGCAATAATTTTTTACAAATAGGTATATAAATATTAATAAAAATATATATGAGGCCGCTTTTACGGGCCGAAATTACGTAAAAATGATTGGTTGAAAATGGTAAATTGGGCCTGAATTCGCCCTGATATTATTTAAAATTTGTATCGTAAAATGTTATTAAAAAATTTTTATTATATCAAAAATAAGGTTTCCGCTTGAGGATGAGGATCCGTGTGAATCCTGTTGAGATGAGAGAGGGTTCCAAGTAGTTGTATGAATGCTGGGATATGTGACGACGTCAGCACTCACTCCAGGTCACCACTATGACGTTTGGTAGTCATACAGGAAGAGGTTTCAATAATTAAACCAACGTTCTGGGTCATAATCTATTTAACAGAATAATAAATACAATTAACAATAATAATAATAATAATAATAATAATAATAATAATAATAATAATAATAATAATAATAATAATAATAATAATAATAATAATAATAATAATAATAATAATAATAATAATAATAATAATAATAATAATAATAAGCTTACAATATAAAATATAAAAGTTATGCATAAAATATTCGTTTTCTATTTATATTTAACATTCTTTATTAAGGGGGAACTATTATATAAAATTTAATAATTTTTGTGCGTAGGTTCTTTTATATAACTAATAATATGTAAAAAAGTTACTTAAATGTAAATAAATGTAATTTATAATAAATACTAATTTTACTGAATGTTTTTCATTAATATAAGCATGCGGCAGGACACAGAATTATTTGCTAGCACGGAAAGAAATATGATACACGAAAACTAGGCCTAAAAATAATACACAAATTATCACACCTTGTTAACATTCGATGGAATGAGTGATACTGAAGCTTTTAATATCACCAAGCACTTTCACAATATTCAGCAGTGCTCACTATACAGTTTGTAAGGTGTCTTTGCAAATAATTGTTGAATACACAAAATGTTTTGAACGTTTAAACAGAGAAGATCGAAATGCAGTGTGGGTGGAAGATGGCGAATTCGAAGGAGTAGAAAACGGGATTATTGGTCACGTGAGCGGACGGTTCGTAATATTCAAAAAGAAGAAGAAATTTGTTGAAGTATATACATTAAAAACTGAGTAAAGTATTTCATTTATATTATTTAACATTAGTTCTAGTTAGGCCTAAGTATTTTTGCCTTTTTAAAGATAGAGGAACCGTTCTAAGAAAACTTATGTTAAGGTCTCTTTTTCCAAGCTGGTCCTAACCCTTTATATTCAGAATTAGCAGGACTAGCCGTTAGGTCTATTCTATCTTTTCTGTTTTATTCTAACACTTCTCTAGCCTCTAAATCCTTATACCTTACTTTAAGTTTTTGAACCGAGTACTCAGGATGGCATTCTATATGTAGGCCTAAACTAGTAACGCAACTACTTATACATTACCTTAAGCCTTATACTTTACAAGGCGTCGCTCCAAGTTTATTTCTTGGAAATCATTACTTAAAACTATTATCTTATATATATGGTGAGTTTTTACTTTATTTTGTTAGCTTTTAGCAAATAGGCTAGATTTGAATAGTTTTAATAGGCGATCCTTCTTTACAGGAGTGAGCAGTTCACTCAACTGCTGTGATTGCATATTTCAGAATTTACTTCATGGTAAATTCCCAATATCTTTCCAAGAAATAAAACAAGACAGGTCGTCTATTTTTAATTGTTCCTATTGGCTTGTGCTATTTGATTCTTATTACTCACCATATAGTTTATTAAATTTTCCTTGTTACTTGGAGTATGTTGCCTTAAATTTGAATAGACTTGTAAAGTAGTTTTTGTTGAAGATTATAATCACATTGTTTTAAATTTATGGTTGCAATATGGAAATTATGTTGCACCCTATAGTGCAAGCAAAGAATCTGTTCCTTCTGTTGAAATTAATTTTGTAAATACTCTTCTGTTAAAAGCCTATCTATTGCAAAGTGTTCCCTAAACAAATAGAAATTTGTGTTATTAGCTTAAATTAGGTATATGTTAAATTTATTTTGATTAAAATTGAAATTCTGGTGCCTAATGAAAGACTGATAGTCTGATAGCCTACCTATTTCTTACAAATTATGCTTTGCTTGAGCTCTCACTGTTTGCCGAATAGGCTATTATTGACCTAGGTATAGGTTTACTCTTAGTGCTAGGGCATATACAAGGCCTGCATGTGTTTTGTGATAATCCTGTGCCTTCTTATAAGTTTATTTATGTATGCTTGTAATAGCTTTGCATTATTGAGTTTATTAATAAAAAAAAAATTAATAATAATTGCATGTATTGCTACTTTCGCAGACACATTGCTTTGTGCATAGAAGGGCACAAATAATTTGTAAATATTGCTTTAGATTTAAATTAGTTGTAGTATTTAGATTAACAATTTTAGGTTTATTTTTGCTTAAATGTTGTAAATAACTTTTTGCTTAGGATTCTATTCTCGAATAGTATCTTCTCTTTGTATTTAGACCTAATAATTATTTTATGCTGTAAATTTATGAGAATCGGTGATGGAACACTTCTGCTCTACTATTACCTAACTTATTGTGCTAAAGTGAAATTCAAACATATTTTTAAAATATTTCCTAAACATTGCCTTTGTTTGCCAGGGTCACTTAAAAGCCAAACTACACTGGCATTAAATAATATGTGTGATAGTTAATGCCATCTTTCTTGCAATATTAATTAGACTATTGCATTTATTGTGTTTCCACAAGATTTGTTTAGACTCCTATCTTTGGTAGTGGTCTTCCTTAAACATTCATATCTAGTTATTTTTAATCATTAAGCTTTAAATTAAGCACAACCTTTATGCTTATTTTATATTTTTGAATGTGACTCCCTTTATAAATTTTATTTACGTACATTACATGTGTTTTAAACATTTATATTGACCTTTTGCATATGTGTAGTCCCTTTATATTATTTATATGTAAGGTCCTTCTTTTAATTGGGTCTTTTCGCTTTTAAACATTTACATGACCCACATATATGTGTTGGGTCCTTCTTGCCTTTCGCTTTTAAACATTTACATGGCCTTACATATATATGGTCCTTCTTAATTGGCCTTTGGCTTTTTAAACATTTACATGACCTTACACATATATATTTATCATTCATTATTTGGCTTTTGGCTTTTAAACATTTACATGATCTACATATATATGTGTTTGGTCATTCATTACCTGGCCTTTGATGTAAACATTTGTTATTCCTATATACATTTATGCCAGTCCTTCTTTGCTTGGCTTTTGCCAAATATTTACAATAACAATCATTTGCATGTTTTGTCCCCTTTATATCAAGCGTCCTGCGCAGCAGTTTCTAACAATTATTCACAACACGAAGTACAACAAAACGCGCAAAGTGTTTCACGATAATGCGAAAACTGGCAACACCATCCGAAACCGGAACGAAGCAATACCTGATGATTTCTACAAATACCCTGCTGGTTATGTGACGGAAACTGAACCATGGCCTGAGAAGTAACTGGAGAAGAGGCAAATTGACGCGAAGGAGTAGGTGAGCGACGATATGAACGTCGTTGCATAGTTGGAGAGCGAGAGATATGACCGTAATTGTAAGCAGAATAAGTATTTGAAGCATTGGGAGGAGGCTGGGGGTATGAAAGAGGTAGTGAATAAGGATGATGAGAGGATGGAGGATGAGGATACTGTTGAGGTTGAGGATATTGTTGAGGTTGAGGATATTGTTGTTGAGGATAAGGAGGGGAAGGAGGAGGAACAGTGGAGCGCGTTTCCAATGCTCGCATTCTAGTAGTTAGATCCATGATAGTGTTCTGCAACACCTGAAGTTGGGACACGATATAAGCATTTTCTGTGGCCGGCGGTTGGCGAATTGCGTTGACTGACTCATTTACATGCGAAAGAGACGCTGGTGTTAAGTTATTATTGTCGGTGGAAACCGTGATGTGCGAAACTTGTGAAGGTATGTCTGCTGTCGTAATAGGTTTCGCTTTACAAACTCTATCCGCATAAGTAGCGAGTTCTTGCAGTGAACAGTTGGGATCGACCGTTGCTAAACGCAGTTGCATCTCTGTAGGAAGTTTTTGTAGGAAGAGATGGCGAACAATATGTATACAATTACCTACGGGAGGACCGTCGAGAAGATTGAGCATATCCGATAATAGAACTGATGGCAAACGATCACCAAGAGAACCACCAGTCAAAAGCTTTTTCACTTTTTCAGCGTCTGTTTCTCCCAGACGGTTTAAGAGTTCGGTTTTAAGTTGGGTGTAAGGTTGATTGTGAGAATGCAATGAAGGTAAAATGTCCTTCAGGCGCTGCAAAACGGGAACAGGCAATATATTTAAAAGGGCTCTAAAGCGGGCAAGCTCGTTGGTGGATTCGAGCTGGAGCTCGAGTAGCGTGAATGTTAGATCCAAATCGTTATTAACAAACTTACCAGTATAGACACCAGATGATTCCCTGTCTGGAGGGGGTGGTTGCGATAGTATATTGATGTTATCGGTGTTTACAGCGTCAGGAGGAGACATAATTATAATTATTAAAATGTAAAATTGTAAAAAAAAATAAAATATTTTTGAAGAATGTGAAAAATATTGTGCTAAAATGCAATTTACATACGCTAAATATAAGGAATACGGTGGTCAGAGACCAAAAAACACAATAAATTTTTACAAATAGGTATATAATATTAAGAAAAATTATATGAGAGGCCGCTTTTACGGGCCGAAATTACGTAAAAATGATTGTTGAAAATGGTAAATTGGGCCTTAAGTGGCCTTGATAATTTTTCAAAATTTTGTTTTTTAAACTCTTTTAAAATTTTTTTTTTATTATATCAAAAATAAGGTTTCCGCTTCAGGATGAGGATCCGTGTGAATCCTGTTGAGATGATAGAGGGTTCCAAGTAGTTGTATGAATGCTGGGATATGTGACGACGTCAGCACTCACTCCAGGTCACCACTATGACGTTTGAGAAGTCATACAGGAAGCGGTTTCAATGATTAAACCAACGTTCTGGGTCATAATCTATTTAACAGAATAATAAATACAATTAACAATAATAATAATAATAATAATAATAATAATAATAATAATAATAATAATAATAATAATAATAATAATAATAATAATAATAATAATAATAATAATAATAATAATAATAATAATAATAATAATAATAATAATAAGCTTACAATATAAAATATAAAAGTTATGCATAAAATATTCGTTTTCTATTTATATTTAACATTCTTTATTAAGGGGGAACTATTATATAAAATTTAATAATTTTTGTGCGTAGGTTCTTTTATATAAGCAATAATATATAAAAAAAGTTACTTAAATGTAAATAAATGTAATGTATAATAAATACTAATTTTTACTGAATGTTTTTCATTAATATAAGCATGCGGCAGGACACAGAATTATTTGCTAGCACGGAAAGAAATATGATACACGAAAACTAGGCCTAAAATATAATACACAAATTATCACACCTTGTTAACATTCGATGGAATAAGTGATACTGAAGCTTTTAATATCACCAAGCACTTTCACAATATTCAGCAGTGCTCACTATACAGTTTGTAAGGTGTCTTTGCAAATAATTGTTGATTATACAAATAATTATGACGTTTAAAAAAGAGAAGATCAAGATGCTGTTTGGGTGGAAGATGGCGAATTCGAAGGAGTAGAAAATGGGGTTATTGATCACGTGAGCGGACGGTCCGTAATATTCAAAAAGAAGAAGAAAGGAAGGTGACAAAGTATATACATTAAAAACTGAGTAAAGTATTTCATTTATATTATTTAACATTAGTTCTAGTTAGGCCTAAGTATTTTTGCCTTTTTAAAGATAGAGGAACCGTTCTAAGAAAACTTATGTTAAGGTCTCTTTTTCCAAGCTGGTCCTAACCCTTTATATTCAGAATTAGCAGGACTAGCCGTTAGGTCTATTCTATCTTTTCTGTTTTATTCTAACACTTCTCTAGCCTCTAAATCCTTATACCTTACTTTAAGTTTTTGAACCGAGTACTCAGGATGGCATTCTATATGTAGGCCTAAACTAGTAACGCAACTACTTATACATTACCTTAAGCCTTATACTTGACAAGGCGTCGCTCCAAGTTTATTTCTTGGAAATCATTACTTAAAACTATTATCTTATATATATGGTGAGTTTTTACTTTATTTTGTTAGCTTTTAGCAAATAGGCTAGATTTGAATAGTTTTAATAGGCGATCCTTCTTTACAGGAGTGAGCAGTTCACTCAACTGCTGTGATTACATATTTCAGAATTTACTTCATGGTAAATTCCCAATATCCCAAGAAATAAACAAGACAGGTCGTCTATTTTTAATTGTTCCTATTGGCTTGTGCTATTTGAATCTTATTACTCACCATATAGGTTATTAAATTTTCCTTGTTACTTGGAGTGTGTTGCCTTAAATTTGAATAAACTTGTAAAGTAGTTATTTGTTGAAGATTATAATCACATTGTTTTAAATTTATGGCTTTTGCAATATGGAAATTATGTTGCACCCTATAGTGCAATCAAAGAATCTGTTCCTTCTGTTGAAATTAATTTTGTAGATACTCTTCTGTTAAAAGCCTATCTATTGCAAAGTGTTCCCTAAACAAATAGAAATTTGTGTTATTAGCTTAAATTAGGTATATGTTAAATTTATTTTGATTAAAATTGAAATTCTGGTGCCTAATGAAAGACTGATAGTCTGATAGCCTACCTATTTCTTACAAATTATGCTTTGCTTGAGCTCTCACTGTTTGCCGAATAGGCTATTATTGACCTAGGTATAGGTTTACTCTTAGTGCTAGGGCATATACAAGCCCTGCATGTGTTTTGTGATAATCCTGTGCCTTCTTATAAGTTTATTTATGTATGCTTGTAATAGCTTTGCATTATTGAGTTTATTAATAAAATTTATATTAGCCTACCCTTGCATATACTGCAACCTTCGCACACATATATCTGCTTTGTGCATAGAAGGACACAAATAATTTGTAAATATTGCTTTAGATTTAAATTAGTTGTAGTATTTAGATTAACAATTTTAGGTTTATTTTTGCTTAAAATGTTGTAAATAACTTTTGCTTAGGATCCTATTCTTCGATAGTATTTCTCTTTGTATTTAGACCTAATATTATTTTTATGCTGTTAATTTATGCGAATCGGTGTGGAACACTTTCCTGCTCTACTATTACCTAACTTATTGTGCTAGTGTGCATGAAACATATTTTTAAAATATTTTAAAACATTGCTCTTATGCATTATTAGGCCTTACTTAAAGTTAAACTAATTGCAAATTAAATTTAATATGTGTGATAGGCTATTGCCATCTTTCTTTTGGCTTTAATTATTAATTAGAACTATTGTGGTAGACAGTTTCTCGCATTAAAAGATTTTTTTAGGAGACTTCCTATCTTTGGGTAGTGGTCTTCCTTTAAACATTCATATCTATATTTTTTGACCTATTGGTTTTTTAAAAAAAAAAAATTTCAACAAACCTTTTATGCTTTTATTGGACATATTTGGAACATAAAATTCCTTTAATAAAATTTATATATATACGTTACATTACATTGTTTTTTAAAACATAATTTACAATAGACCTTTGGCTTTTAAAAACAATAATATTTACATCTATACAAATATAATGTGTTGGGTCCTTTTGCTTTTAATTGGACTCTCGCCTTTTTAAAAACAAATTTCACAATTGACCTTACATATATGTGTATATGAGAGGATCCAAATTTACTTTATTGGAACCTTAATGGAAGCGATAATGTAGCAACTTTTTTAAACAATTTACAATGGCCCGATTACATATATGTGTTGGAGGTCACTTCTTTTCTTAAATTGGGCCTTCTTTATGGCTTATTTGAAACATTTACATGACTTAACCATATATATTATGGTCATTTACATTTATATATGGCGCTTTAGTGGCTTTTTAAAAAAACATTACATGACCCACTTACATAATATAAATGGTTTGGTCATTCATTAATTGGCCTTTGGCTTTAAACATTTTACATGACCTTACATTATTTGTTGGTCCTTCTTTATTTGGCCTTTGGCTTTTAAATATTTACAATAATTGACCATTTGCATGTTTTTGTCCCTTTATATCAGTTGTCCTATGGGCAGTTTAACAATTATTTGACATTAAATACAGTACTTATATTTTTTATTTTGGCCATCGGCTTGTTCGAAAAAAATATATATATTTTTGACCCATGTGGTATGTTTTTATATATATATATATATATATATATATATATATATATATATATATATATATATATATATATATATATATATATATATATATATATATATATATTATTATATATATATATATTAGATGTCCATGTGATATATATATATATATATATATATATATATATATATATATATTATATATAAAAAGGATTTTCTTTGAACTTTTTACCCATTTAATTCTGGTTTAAACTGGTTGCTTATTGCACAACAGTGCTACCTTATACTCCTATTCCCTTTTTTGTCTCTGGGTTTACAACAGTGCCTGTTAGGTCTATATCACAAACATGGTTCAAAGCTAAAATCTTACTTTAAAATTTTAAATTATAAATTTATCGTTTTGATTTTACACACTTGTCCTTGTGGACTGCTTGAATATATTTGAGTAATTCATTTTGCTTTTCCATGCTTATTACCAAATATTTGCTTTTATTAATTGACACAATTGCTTGAACTCTTGCTTAGTACTGATTATTTAATCCTTTAATTTGGTCTCATGCATATGAGGTTACATTTATGTTTACTATAATACCTGGCATTCTTGCTGGACTTATTTTTTGATTGTTAATTGCATGGTATGAGCAATTGCATGTTACTCTGGATTGAAAATGTTTTTAAAATTTGCTTACACTTTGAACACTGCTTCCCTTAATTTGCTGAAGGAGCATAAGAACATTTCTTATGTTCTTGTGTTCTTTCAGCAAATTCTTTTTGTCGGGAGGTTATTAGAAATATTTTATTCCTGTATTAAATCTTCCTATTTTCCTATTAATTGCTTTTTATAAAACTAAGGGATTTAAAATAGTTACAAAAATTTAAGTATATTTCTTCTCTCTCTGTGTTTTTACACTAAGATTTAGAGACTTTCTTGGTTTGGGAAAATGTATTTAATTTGGCAACACCAAAAGTTTCTTTTGAAACTTAAAAACGAGGCACTTGAAAATTAAGAGTCAATTAAGTTAAATGTGAGATGATATATCTCCGATCTATTTTGTAGCATTATGCTATTTGTTGAAGTATATACATTAAAAACTGAGTAAAGTATTTCATTTATATTATTTAACATTAGTTCTAGTTAGGCCTAAGTATTTTTGCCTTTTTAAAGATAGAGGAACCGTTCTAAGAAAACTTATGTTAAGGTCTCTTTTTCCAAGCTGGTCCTAACCCTTTATATTCAGAATTAGCAGGACTAGCCGTTAGGTATATTCTATCTTTTCTGTTTTATTCTTACACTTCTCTAGCCTCTAAATCCTTATACCTTACTTTAAGTTTTTGAACCGAGTACTCAGGATGGCATTCTATATGTAGGCCTAAACTAGTAACGCAACTACTTATACATTACCTTAAGCCTTATACTTTACAAGGCATCGCTCCAAGTTTATTTCTTGGAAATCATTACTTAAAACTATTATCTTATATATATATATATATATATGGTGAGTTTTTACTTTATTTTGTTAGCTTTTAGCAAATAGGCTAGATTTGAATAGTTTTAATAGGCGATCCTTCTTTACAGGAGTGAGCAGTTCACTCAACTGCTGTGATTGCATATTTCAGAATTTACTTCATGGTAAATTCCCAATATCTTTCCAAGAAATAAAACAAGACAGGTCGTCTATTTTTAATTGTTCCTATTGGCTTATGCTATTTGAATCTTATTACTCACCATATAGTTTATTAAATTTTCCTTGTTACTTGGAGTATGTTGCCTTAAATTTGAATAGACTTGTAAAGTAGTTTTTTGTTGAAGATTATAATCACATTGTTTTAAATTTATGGCTTTTGCAATATGGAAATTATGTTGCACCCTATAGTGCAATCAAAGAATCTGTTCCTTCTGTTGAAATTAATTTTGTAGATACTCTTCTGTTAAAAGCCTATCTATTGCAAAGTGTTCCCTAAACAAATAGAAATTTGTGTTATTAGCTTAAATTAGGTATATGTTAAATTTATTTTGATTAAAATTGAAATTCTGGTGCCTAATGAAAGACTGATAGTCTGATAGCCTACCTATTTCTTACAAATTATGCTTTGCTTGAGCTCTCACTGTTTGCCGAATAGGCTATTATTGACCTAGGTATAGGTTTACTCTTAGTGCTAGGGCATATACAAGCCCTGCATGTGTTTTGTGATAATCCTGTGTTTGTAAGAAAATATCCCGTGAAGCAACGGTGAGTAAAAAAGTTAATTAATAAAAAAAAAAAAATAATAATAATTGTGGGCATTATTTGCTACACTCTTTCGCAATGCACATTGCTTTTTTCCATCGGCCGTGCACAATTAATTTTGCGTATATGCTTTTTTAAGCATTTGCTTATCTTACCTCTGTAGTTTTTGTTGTAGTATTTAGATTAACAATTTTAGGTTTATTTTGCTCAAATGTT
>JABUQX010102698.1:0-19732 GCA_015478945.1 Trachelipus rathkii
ATATATATATATATATATATATATATATATATATATATATATATATATATATATGTATATATATATATATATATATATATATATATATATATATATATATATATATATATGATCTGACTATCGTCGGAGTCGGACGCATAGAAAACAGCTGGGAAGGAAGAAACTAGAAGAGCAAGAGAAGGGATTGGAAACAGACTGAACTAAATTCTAAATAGCTTTCAGAATTCAAGATAAGAAGGCTTTTGAAATGAGGACCTGGCCAGATTATTTTATTGTAGCAAAGAATTTTCATAAATTTAGTGTCGGTTTTTAAATTTTATAGAAAGAAGCATATTTTATTTGCTAAAAATTATTGAAGGAGTTGCAAAATTTTCTGCAAGATTTCTTTTCCTATATTTTGAAAAGTATATAAAAATATCACAATTTATCTGAAATATAAATGGTGGAGTAACAATATATCCCGGCTTAGTTTTTTGAATTAGTTGATTTAAAGAAATTAAGTTTGGATCGTAAAGTTAATATATAAATTGGAACTAAATGAATCTGGTCAGAGGAGTTTGGATATAGCGACACATCGGATCATATGAAGAGAGACTTCATTGCTTGGCTACTAAGGCAGGGAACACCTTATGTCAATGATAATACTATATATAGGGCGACAGGGCTAGCAACCTGGCTCTTTACTTTATGCTTTCATTACTCCTGGACCAGCATTTAATTTTTATGCTCCTAGAAACACGATCTCCTGGAGAGTTCTATGAAAACGAATTTTGAGGCCAAATGGGAGAAAATGCTATTTCCACTGAAAGGGTGAAACCCAACCTGAGTGTATAACTCAAGGACTAGCATCGGAAACCATTTCGCCGAGAAATAGTTTTCTAGTATTCAGGGATCAAGAGTTTCTGGGTCAGAAGGAAGAAGATGCTGGTCCAACTGACAGGGCGAAAGTTCTACCTGGGAGATGGTAAATAATATATATATATATATATATATATATATATATATATATATATATATATATATATATAAAAGATATATATTTTCACTTATATATAAATATATATATATATATATATATATATATATATATATATATATATATATATATATATATGAAAAAATAAATATATATATATATATATATATATATATATATATATATATATAATATATATATATATATATATATATATATATATATATATATATATATATTTATATAATAATATATGTATCTGTATATAAAATAACATATATAGAATATGTATAACCTATATATATATATATATATATATATATTACATACCTGTATAAAGGGAATTTTTATATAAGAGATTAAATGCTTCACCTTTAATTAAAATAAATTGACTTTTATACAAACCTTTTTTATACCCTTAATAATTGAAATTTAAACTAGATCGTAAATATTTAACCTAAAATTTTCTAACTCAGAAAAACGTGAACCACGAATGACAGATGAACTATATATATATATATATATATATATATATATATATATATATATATATATAAATATATATATATATACATCAATATATATATATATATATATATATATATATATATATATATATATATATATATATATATATATATATATATATATATATATATATATATATATATATATATATATATATGTCCACAATAAAGAAGATACCCACATCATATCTCGAAAACTAAGATAGGTACAAGAAAACTGATAACATATATGGAATCAGCGTATAAAATTTGTACGGAAAATGAAAAAAATTTTTTTATTTAGTTGTGTATTTTTTTTATATCTCCAAAACTACGATAGAAACAAGAAAACTAATAACATATATGGAATCACCGTGTGAAATTTGTATGAAAAAAAGGAAAAAAAACTTTTTTTTATACTAATAACATATTTGGAATCAGCAAATGAATTTTTTATATGGGGCTCGAGCCAACGGTGGGACAGAGGGGGGAACGAAGTCCCCCCCGTCGCCCCCGGGAGGCCGAGAGACCCCGACTCTTTGCATCTTTGCGGTTTACCCTGGGGTATTATTTCTTTTAGTAAAAAAAAAAAAACAATTTTTTTCATACAAATTTCATACGCTGATTCTAAATATGTTATTATTTCTCTTGTACCTATCTTAGTTTTGGAGATATAAAAAAAAAAATTTAAAAAATGTTAAATTTTTTTTTTTCATTTTCCATACAAATTTCATACGCTGATTCCATATATGTTATCAGTTTTCTTGTAACTATCTTAGTTTTCGAGATATGATGCAGGTAACTTCTTTAGTTTCACCTATATATATATATATATATATATATATATATATATATATATATATATATATATATATATATATATATATATATATATATATATATATATATATATATATATATATATATATATATATATATATATATATATATATATATATATATATATATACATATATATATATATATATATATATATATATATATATATATATATATATATATATATATATATCCACCTCCATATATATATATATATATATATATATATATATATATATATATAGATATAAGTTGTAATTAAATTTGTCTTGTCCCTTGTTGTATTTTTTGTTTGAACTCTTTTTTTTTTTTAAACATTTTGATTAATATTGCAAATTATTTCCATTATTTTTCTCTCATTTCTAATCTTAGATGACGACACGAGACAAGTTCTCGCTAAACTTTAACTCTTCTTTGTTCAAGGATTGTGTCCCCAATTAGGATAATTAATATTTGTTTCTTCATGGTACTTTAAAGGATTTTTCAAACTTTTCTTTTCTTTCCCATTCTCTGAGAGTAAATTAAATTCTTATTTCCTTATTTGCCAACAAAAAAAGAAAGTAAGAGAGAGAGAGAGAGAGAGAGAGAGAGAGAGAGAGAGAGAGAGAGAGAGAGAGAGAGAGAGAGAGAGAGAGAGAGAGAGAGAGAGAGAGAGAGAGAGAGAGAGAGAGAGAAAACATTTTTCAAATTTTAATGCTGTTTGAAAACTTTTGCACGCTTCCTTTTATTTATTTGAAAGTATTTTACAAAGATTTTTAATTAAGAAAAGCAAAAAACAAAAATTCATTTATAAATTTTTTTAAATTAGAATTTTATTGTTTTGTTTCTTTAAAATGTTAATTCCTTTTTTTTTCTTTTTTTTGATCGTTGAAGATATTTAATAACATAAATCAACAATAACTATTTCAATATGTTTGAAAAGAAGCTCTGATATGGAATGAGAGTCTCTTAAATGTCAGCTGAAAGGAGAAACTTAATTCCTTATAATTTACCAAATGAGCTAAATTAAATCGGCCTCATTTTGGATATTAATGCTTCTGTTATTCAATGCTTCGTCATTATTCAGAAAAGAACAGTCATTAAAAATATCTAGTGAGCGAGATTCTTTATTAATATGAATGCATGTTAATCCGTACTCAGCGTAACAGTACAGATAATTTCAAATTTTGCTATTCACTTTTGTTTGTTTTTGGTGTTGTGAATTGTACAAATGTACTAATTGGAACAGTATGTAAAAAATGGTTGACCTCCTGTTAATCAGAAGGAATGGTATATGTGGGTTCTCTTTAGCTGAAAGTTATAACGACAATAGTTTTTTGTGTATTAGTAATTTCAGTTAGAATTACTGTCCAAAGATTTCTCTATGTCGATTAGCATCTTAAAAGAGAAGTTTAATTAAAAAAAATGAAAATAAAATCTTGTTTAAATTATTCACGAAACTTATTCTTTGTTTGATAATGTGACATTTTTATTAAACAAAAATACAATAGATTTATCTTCAGAATCTGAGACAAAAAAAAAATAATGCCAAGACAACAAAACTAAAAGCAAAGCCTTCCTGAGTTGGATTGATAACCTGATGGAGATTTGCCAAATGTTGAATAAAATACTTTAAATTGGCAAGCATAATTCGCAAATTCTATTTTAAAAGGAAAAAAATCAGATGTCCCTATATAAAAGATATTAATATTACAAATATAAAGTCTTAAAATTAGTCCCGCTTACTACCTGCCCAGTAGAGGAGCTGATAACCAGGTGCCAATAGATCAAAATATTTATGTATTATTACACTTTGGTATAATGCCACAATACATTTTTAAAAAACAAGACTTCTTTGAGACTATTTTTATATTAAGAAAGGAATGAAAAACATGAAAATTAGGATTTTAATTAGAGTTTACCACCACCTTCTGAGGAATTCATATATGTTTTATTGATTCTCTTGTTTCATAAATCGATTCTCTGTCGCGTTATTCTATTTTTAGAGAATTAATTTTTTATCTGACATTTAACATCCTATCCACTCTTAATTTTTTCTCGAGTGTAGTTATGAGATATTTATTTTGTTTCTATTTATGTGTAATTGAATAATTGAATAATTGAGTTTTTTTTGGGAAATATCGATTTGTTTAGAAGAGCATTTGTTTCGAACTGTAAGCTCATGTAGTCTATTTTATATATTATCGTGGACAATACCTTTCCTATAATCCTTGTGCTCTTTCTTTTTCTCTTTCGCTTGATAGCTCTAATTTTATATTTTGTTTTCTTTTTTCACTACTCAGGATGAATTTATCCTTTTTTTCGTTTAATATCTTATATCTTTGTGGCTAGCTTTTATCGCTTTTTTTTTGTGTTATGTTTAGTAAAAATGATACTCGAAGCTGTTATTTTCAATAATTTGACATAATATTCCTAGTTTAAGGTAATTTCCTAAACTAAGTGAGTGATTTTGATTGTCGTATATCTGTTTGCTCCTTTGAGTATAATCTTTATTCCTGGTTCATGTTCTTAGTGGGTGCGCGGTGTATTTTTTTGGTCTAAATCGGTGGGTGGGATGGCGATGGTCGTTTTTTTTTAACTTCTTGCGACGGCCGTGTGCCTGCTAGAGGGAGAGTGTGAGTCGGTTCGAATAATTTGTTCTATTCGTTTTCTGTGATATGCGTGAGTGAAAGATGGTGAAACAAATTGGAGATAAATTTTGCTTCTTTGCATCGTTATAAGTAAAATTATCATTTTTAAAAATGGACTTGCTCGGGACTAGATAGAATATTTTTGAATACAGATAGTGTGTAATCTGTCATAGTTTGTCACCATAACATATCGTGAAATAAATATCATGATATCTAGTGAATAGCGAAGCGCACTCATTTCCTCTTAATTATATTCTGAACACTCGTAAGCTAATCTCTATTTGTTTTAGTGCTAGTTTATATCCATTATCCATCTTATCACTAATTCTTGCGAATTCTAATTTTTTTTAGAATATTGAATAATATGTCTAATATGCTCCCTTATAGGAATCTGACAAAGGACATAGATTTTTCTCCGCCATATTATAGCTATCATATTTTTATTTTATTATGATATTTTTATTTTTCTTTTGGTGATAAATTGAAAGATTGCTTATAATATATTCAATTTTAAAATTTGAATATTATCTACTCTCTTTTCCTTATTTTATGACCTATTTAAATTTGTTTAATAGTATAAAGTCCAATATTCGGCTGATCCCTCAAATATAGTTCGGATGCTAGTCAAAGAAGAGCCGATCACCTTGTATATATTGTACTGGTTATTTTGGCATCCGAATATGGTAAGATGCCCTGAATATCCGGAGCATACTTGTACCTGAGAATATTCGGCACATCCCCTTAATATATATTATATTATTTTATATTATTTTATTATATTATATATATTATTATTTATTTATTTATATTATGTTATATATTTATATATATTATTTATATTTTATTTTTATTATATAGTTTGTTGCTCTATTTATATATTATTTTATCAATTATCTATTATTTACCATTTAATTATTCATCAAAGTTAAGTTACATAAGCATTTCGCTATATAAATATAATTTATTATATCTATTATTTTTATTAAAGTGTTTCATTACTTGATACTCCTTTTTTATTATTTTAGGTATTTAATATACATATATTTATCTTTATTTAACTATTTAAATTTCTTCTCATAAATATATTTTTTCCAAATATTTTTCTAAATTATCTTATTTGAAATTTCAATAATTTATAGTTCTTAAAAGTATGATAATAATTTTTTAATCAATAATTTTTTAGCTTTCTCTGAGCATTTAATCAAATCCGAATGTAAGAATACTTATTATAAACTTATGCTTTTATTTTTTTTTTTTATTCCAGTACTATTAATTTATCAATTATCAAATTTGTCTCAATATTTATATACTATTATGTGAATTTATTTATTCAAGAGAAAGGAAATTTTAATATATATTATAAGCGCCCTATTTATGTATGGTGGGTTTTTTTTATGATGAGAATGAAATGTTTTTATTGACTTCTTGAGAGACAAAATATATCGAACATAAGAAATACATATTACTTTGAATATACGTCACATTTTATTAAATTTTTGAAATAACTGATGTACTGAGCGTCTAATTCTAACAGAGAAACGTGTAAAACGTGAGAGCAGTGATATCCGTGAGATGAGACTTGAGAAATTTGGTTCATCTTTCGGACAGTATATTGTATCACACGCTGATTATTGGGTTTAGGTAGACTCATCGATTATAATCGAATGTAGAATATCGATATAATCCCGTCAATACATACTAAGTTAAAATATTAATATATTAAATTTTTTCTCTCGAAATCTATATTTTATGTGAGGACCAGTGATATGTCTATATAGCTTTGGGTTTTGTTTACAAACTAAAAAGACATTATATAAGTTTGGCAATAATGTATGAAGCTGGATATATGAAATGACATAATATATTTAGAATTTATAACTATAATACAGGTGCAGGCGTAGTCACCGTTCACCCTACTGTACGGGTCAAAATATAGAATATAGCTTGCCTAGATCTATAAAAGAATATTCAAACACTTATAAGATATAATCTGATTTCAATTATATAGCTTATTTAATAAAGCTGAAAAAAACTGGTGTGGTGAGATACAATTCACACCTTAAAGCATCAAAAGAAAGGGTACTAATCGTAGGATAATTATATATATTAAGAGAAAAAAAAGTCGAGAGTGTATTTAAAGGTAAGGAAAGCACTACCCGAATATTCTTAGAGTAGAATCACGATTAAACTGATACAAGAATGCAAGTCACACGTGCATTAAGTTCGTTAGGCTCGATTTTTAATCTAGCACTCTCTATATAGAAACAAGTATCAAAATGCTCTTTAATGCGAAACCCACTAACATCATTTTAGAGAGGATGATAAGATACTATTGACGCAATTACCCGATATTTTACCAAAACTCAGAAAACCACTTGCTGAGTTAACTTGGATAAAGAGTATCTATACACTAAAGATGAATTTCAACAGACTATAATTTAGGTACTGTAACTAATACAAGTTAAACCTAAGAAAATATACAAAATAGACCTCACTTGATATTTTCGATAAGAGAAGGTATATAACACTTTACTTAATATAAAATTGCGTAGGATTGCACAAAAATTTGGGAGGATAGTCCTCTGCCTATTAATTATCTATATATAGCTGAAAATGGGTAATTATGAAATCTAATATATGTGCGAAGATGATACTTATCACCTTATATAATATACAAAACATATATGGGAGATTAGAAAAAAACAACCTTCACATTAGATATACCAATTAAAATCGAAAATTTATCACAATAACCTACGAAACACGTATATCTATAAAAAGACACATACTCGTTTTGGAGTAAGTATAGGGAAATTTAAAGAAAACACATATCTACAAACTGATGGACCTATATGGAATGCAACATTAGAATTTCAGAAAATTTTTGAAGAATATGGGGCGAGTTCCCTCTCAAATGTCAACAAATAAGATACAAAAAATCATTCGGTAAGGTGTCGTCCTCTTCTTCTAATAATTTTGCTCTCTCTTATATGTCCTATCTCTCTCTCGTTCTTACAATTTGGTGGAGATAGAAACTATTTCTAGAATAGTCTTGTCTTCGTTTATATTTATGGAGTTAACGTAAATTCACGTTACACTAATGAATATAAAATATCGGAGCGTTGAAAAGCACTTGCGTGTGGACAAATGATGCTAGAAGTGAAGGTCTGGCGATGGGATTTGGGATTTAAGCAAAAGGACCGAATCAGGAACAAGCAGCAGTTTATGATAAGGAGTGAGCTCCGAGGAGTGAGCTCCGAGCTGTGAAACGACATTTTTGACTAAATGTTTTTCCCCAATATTATCATAAAAGTTAAACACCAAAAAGTAATATAAATGTACGTGTTGTACAATACACAAGTATGTTATTGGTCGCCAAATTTATTATAAGTATTGTTTTTATATTTATATGCAAGAAAACTGTTCGGATGGACAGTAGATTTGACATCGGGAAAATTGCAAGTGTTGATATATCATGTCGGATACTTTAAATGAGCTGAGCGTTAGAAAAATTTAAATAAATTAGATGTAGTATTAACTCTTTAGTCGAGAGAGAGTTTTATTTTACTGAGTAATATAGTTATTCTGTAAAAATGTATCTTATGATGACCAAGAACAACTCGAACAATAGACAAATTATGCCTTTCATGGAGATGAAAGATTTTCGTGCTGGTACTTTGTCGGGTGTTGTTCGCGCGCAATACACGATCGAGAAACTTCTCTCTTGAAGGTCATCAATCCATCAATATTTAACCAATAAATTAATTACCCTACATTTCTATAGATCTTACAAAAAAATGGGTGATAGAAAAACATAGATGTCCATAGAAAGCATGGAATGGATGTTTTAATGTCTAATTATCTAAACAAGCCTCTCATTCTCAAAATTAAGTGCTTATTCGAAAATTAAGTGAATATATTGTGCAAAACAGAACAAATTGAGAGCGAGATGAAAATCTCAAGAAGACTAACCTAACAATTCAAAATTTAAACAGTCGTGATCAATTCATAATTTAAGAAGTTATTGAGTGCGTGTGCTGTTTAGATATTGAATAAAGCCGGAAAGGCAGAAGCCTTTTCACGGTGCAGAAGGGTTCTTTTTCTCCGCCCCTCACCCATCTTCGGTTATGTTGAAACAGCATGTTGATTTTTAATTACTAATGTAATAAATTTTGTTGAAGTAATAAATATTTTTTAGGGGTTAATTGATGTTATATATTGTATATTGCGTGTTAGCAGGTTTAAGTGATAATATATATAAATATAACATATTATATAATATAATAATATATAATATAGATATATAATATAGTTTATATATATATATTGCATTTTAAACGGTATAATATATATATAAAGCACTTTGTATTAATATTATTGTATTTATACTATAATGAGTAAATATATCACTAAATAACGATCCAGCCTCCACCACCATTAAATTACATATGGCTTTTTTTTACAAAATATTTAGACATTATTATTATTAATATCTCAGAAATATAATATATACCAATATATATATACTAGATATATATATATAAACATACTAATAATATATATATATATATAATATATTATATATCATATATATATGTGTGGCTTATTTATTAAGACATTATAAAGAAAATTTGTCTTTTAATAAAATTATATATATATATATATATATAAATACTTTTAATCAATTTTATCAATATAACTTTAATTATATACTATTTTTATATATTTATTTATAACCTACATATATATATATATAATAGTAGAATAGGGGCAATAGCAAAATATCTATATAAATAAATATATATAACATATTAAATCATAATATATATACATAATATATATACTTATTAATTTTATAATTATAATATAGCTATTTATACTCAATACAGATATATATATATAATATATATATATTTTACGCTAGTTCCAATTTTTGCTTCTTACTATATCACCTTTAAACAAAAGGACGTGTTACAACTACGTACTAAAAATAAATACAAAATATCGAAATATCGCTGATTCGAGCGCTTAATTATTCTTAAACAACTTGTAACCTGTTCATGCAATTCTGCTTGATATTAACTGTTTAATATCTATCCAAATAGAAGTAAGAGAAAAGACATGCAACATGTTGCTTTTTATATCATGTTAATATATTATATTATAAAGTGTTAATATTAGTATTTAATATTTTTTATTTAAATTGAATTTTATAAGAGGAGGGCTCGAGGCCGACGCGCAGGGAACAGAGGGGGGGAGAGGTATCTGTCCCCCTCCCGCGTCCGCCGCGATGAGGGCCGAAGACCCTGACTCTTTGACATCTTGCCGATTTAATCTTGGGTATTACTTTCCTTTAAGTTGTAAATAATATAATAAAAAAAACACTATTTTGTAACTCTTGCTCTCTTATATATTTGACCTAGCACTTGAAATATATCGAAATAAACAAAAAATACGATTTACAAACCATTTCACGCTTCGTTTGATATTATCGGTTAACAATCCGTTCACTTTTAAGGAAAGGTTTCTCTCTCCTATATATATTATTAATATATACATTATATATATATATATATACACTATATTTATATATATATATATAGTATATACCTATATATATATATTTTATAATAATAACATATAATATATAATATTTTATATATATATATATTAACAAAATATTTATATCACATATATATATATTATATATTGTGCAATTTTACATATATATATATATAGTATATATTAGCATTTGAAGTGTTTTTACTTCAACTCAAACTATATTAATGTATGTTACGGTTGATCTAGTGGATTCATATTTGAATCCTTAGTAATTTGAATATAAATAGACAAGATAGTGTGGTTATCAAAATGTAACCTACTTTAAACTGGTAGTCAAGCATTTTGAGGGCTTATTTTTTGTCAAAATTTTAGAATCAATTATTTCGATTAATATTCCATATTTTTTAATGGAATTTGAAGTTGTAGCTCAACTTGATGTACTTTAAAGGCTTCTGAAGTTAATTTTTAATTTTAATGAAAATTAACGATTTTTTAAATAACTCTAAAACTAAGAGTTGTAGAGAAAAATCCTTTCAGTGGTATATTGCTAGGCACCATATCTAACTCTGGAGCCAGTGACAAATCGAAAGAATTACAACAGTTTGCATATTGCTATTTTTTTTCATTATAAATATATATAAATAAGGAAAACGAAAGGGTTTCTTTCGAATGTGTAAAGGATGACGTCATCACCGCAGTGGTGGCGTGTCAAATAAAAGTATACGGTATGATAGTTTTGATATATATGACATACCGGAACAAACATCTATTTTATAATAATTAAATCTATTTTTATATATAAAATTGTTGTTAATATTATTTACAAAAAATGATCATTGCACCCACGATCTCCGAAAACACAAATCCAAGCTAGATAACCGCGAATACATTCATCTGTTTCCCTTAGGTAAAATACTGGTCACAATAGTGACAGATGGAGTAATTATAAAATAAATACGACAAATAATAAATAATAATAATAATAATAATAATAATAATAATAATGATAATAATAATAATAATAATAATAATAATAATAATAAAATAATAATAATAATAATAATAATTAGTAGTAGTAAATAGTATATAAGAATAATTAATAATAAATAATAATATTCTCACCTGTAACGTAAACTGTACATTAAAATCTGTTTTAAAGAGAGCTGTGGTGTCATCTATAGGACCTGGAGTAAAGAAGTCTTCGTTGAAGAGATGTATTTTCCTGTATCCTAAATTATATATTATATAATATATAATATATATATAAATATATATATATATATACTATATAAATAAAATAAAAAAATAAAATATAGACAGATAGATATATATAAATAGAATAATATATATATATATATATATATATATATATATATATATAATAAAATATATATATATATATATATATATATATATATATATATATAATTATATATATATATATATATATATATAGTTATATATATATATATATATATATATATATATATATTATATATATATATATATATAAATATATATATATATAATATATATATATATAGTACTTAATAATATGGTAAAAATTTTACTTTTCGGCAGCAATCTAATTTTTTTAGTTTTTTTCGATATTTGTTGGGTTCGATTAAATCGAAAAATCGATAACACTTTGTTATATCGATACATAAAATACGATATTTGTTAATATCGATATATATATAACAGTATTATTGTATATATACTATATTATAATATATTTAATATATACTATATAATATTATATTAATATATAATATAAATATATATTATTTAATATATATATAATATATATATACTATAATATAGTATATACTATATATATATATATATATATATTATATCTATTATATATATATATATAGTAGTAGGGTATGGGTATGCAGGCCGGAAGTAACGACCGACCCGAACCGACCGACCCTTCGAATAGCGTGGGAATTTCCGCCCTTCGACCGACGAAAATAAACCGCAGGTTTTTTCGAAACAATAAAAATGAATAAATTAATTAAAAATTAATAAATAAAATTAATTAATATAATAAATAATTAATAAGTTAATTAAGTGAGGATACATAAATAAATAAATAAATTAATAAATAAATAAATGTTTAATTACCGAATATTATATTTTATTGACGTGTATATTCCCGCACCGGTTGGGGCCCCGACGCAACCCGCACCGCAACCTCACTTAGTAAAACGGAATAGAAGTTTTGCCACATGGTATCCTTTCAAACTTGGCAAGCCTTCTAACCTCTTCGTAAACCTCGTCGTAGACGAGGGTTACGTGGCCATGCACCCCAAAAGGGGGGGGGTGCTAGCCCCCAAACCTGACGATATGACGTTAGAGAAGGCTGAAACTTGGGTATACACCCTCATATAAAGATACCCCCATCATACATTGAAGTTAAATAACCGTACACCCCAAAGGGGGTCTCCAGCCCCCAAAACCTGAGATATTGAGCGTAGAAGCTGAAACTTGGTATAGCACCTCCTTCAATATAGGTAACCCACATCAAATTAATGGATTAATAACGACACACCCAAAGGGGTCTCCGGCCCCAAACCTGAAATTAATATGAAGGGTGTATAACTTGGTATACACCCTTCATATTAGGTTACCCCTCCACATCATTATGGGGTTAAATACCGTACACACCTCCAAAAGGGGGTTCTCCGCCCCAATATAACCTGAATGATTAAACATAGACGGACTGAAACCTTGGTATACATCTTTCTTTATAATGTATCCTCGATGCAGAAAAAAGAAAAAAAAATATTCTTTTAAGTGAAAACTTGCAAATCTACGTTTTTACATACCCTAAAGCAAGTAAATCAGTATAAATCGGTTAATAAACTGTCCTCCATAGACCCTCCTATACCCTCATGATCTATTGATCTATTGATCTATTGATCTATTGATTTCAAGTCATATTTTTACTAGAATTGTCATGTTTTAACATACCACTCACAAGCAGTAAATCAGTAATCAAGTAAATCAAATTAACCTATTATCTCACTACCCATCCTGCCGTTAGAATCTAATTGATCTAGATTGATCTATTGATCTATGAGCTATTGATCTATTGTTCATCTTTGTATAGCAGAACAATACTTTTTATTCATTTTTACGAATAGTTTATATTGCATAATTTTATAAAATTGCAATTTCTTCAGTATACCTAACTCCGCAGATTAGAAGCAGTACATCATGGTAAAATCCAGTATTTAATCAAAACCGTAGCGTCTGTCTACTAGTACCATTGAAACCGCGTGCAGACTCTATTGGATCATATTGATTATCATTGATCATATTAGAACTTCTTATTGTGATCTATTGATTCAAGTCATATTTTGATAACATAACAAAATTGACTTTTTATTCTTTTTTTAATGTTTATAAACTTAAAAAATTGTATTTTTAAGCATACCAAAGAATCAAGCATAAGAGCGTGAAAACATCAGTAATATCAAGGAGCGAGCGCGACTCAATATCATTACAGTAACGCCGGCCAACCCTCTATTAACCTATATCATTCTTAACCGTGATCTGATTTGATCTATTTGAATACTACTATTGATTCAGGTTCCCGTCTATAATTTTTTTAATTAAAAATTGTCATGGTTTTATCAGATACACTGAGAAAAGGCACAGTAGGCACTCAGTAAAGGGCAGTTAGAATCAGATAAAATCGTAAACATCAAATACACATACCTCCTCCAAAGCACGCCTGACCCGCTCACTAATGCATTGCTCGGCAAGAGTTGAGATCTATTGATCTACATGATCTAGTTGAGATTCTAATTTGCATGACAAGTTCCCATTGATTTTTTATAATTAAAATTAGTCATGCTTTTATACATACCAATAAAGGCTAAGCTTAAAGTCCAGTAAAATCAAAGCTACCATTCCAACCGGACCCTTCCTTATCTACCAAGCCATAATTCTATTTGATTCTATTTCGATGTCCTATTCACAACCAAGTAGCTTCAATATGACTCAAACACCTTTTCCTAATTCTAGTTATTACCGTCAGACTGATTATGCATATAACTAATGTAAAAACACTGGGCAAAAGAAAAGTGATCCTTTTGTCCCAACTACACAAATGTCTTTTTCTAATATTCCTAACATGAACTATCCTGTACCACAGAACCCACAGTATCCTATGTCACATCCTTCCTATTCTCATCCTTCTTATTCAAATACTTCTTATTCAAACCCTTCTTATTCAAATCCTTCTTATCCAAATCCTATCAGCCCTCGTACTCATCTTACATTAATACTTCCTGGTCTTAACATATTGAATATTGATCTATTTATATTAAATTTTAAAAAGATGTTACATAATAATGATACTTTAAAGGAGCGAAATTCCTACTTCTGTAGATAATAAGGGAAATATATAACATTTTTTTTATTTCTTAATGCAATACTTTTATTTAACACGGCTAGTATTTCTTCAGTTTAAAATAAAAACATGACTACATACTATAGTGCCATGTTCTAAGGTGGGAGAAAGGTTTTCCTAACTTTTGCAGAGTTTCGGTTTCCAATTTTCACAAGAACCGAGAGTTCATTACATATTGCTCGTATCTTTGTAATTAATTTTTTTTAAAACCAGGACGCCTAGCCCCCAAAAAAAAACCGATTCTTTTGATGTCGTTGTATACTCACAAGAGGCACAGCATTTATTAATACTTCCTTCCTTTGATTTAAATATCATTCCAATCTTTTAATATATTTCAAGAATTATATCCCCGTTTTCTTTTAAAACACTTTCTACTTCTGGGTCATCGCTCGATGGATTTGGAGAGATTGTTCAAATTACATTTCCTAGAACTGTGAGATCGAGGATAGTCAAAACACATATGTCCAACGTATTTGTATTGGAGCTCCTTTAACCACTAAATGTGCTTTTCTTAGGATATTGACCGATGATTTGTTATAAAAGCACATTAACAAGCCTGTAAAAGATTAAGACCTTGTTATAATCTGTAGGCATATAGTCAATATTACTGTTCTATTTCAGCCAACAATAAGTCTTGAGATAACAAACACCCTTTGTACTCTGGTGTTCGAGTGGGGCCAGCTTTTTTTATTAGATAAGCCAACGTATGCCATTTGGCCAAATAAAAATATACGTAAAAAGACAGCACGTTTGCTCGAATGAACGGATTGAGAAATGTTTTACAATGACGCCCTGCTCACACGTATTTAATTCATACTTGCTCCATACAATCACCAGAAAGACTCGAGTATGGTGTAACGCATAGGTTTTACAACAAACAAAAGAATAGCAAACACTGATCCACCCGCTCCATCTAAAGAACAAGAAAGGAGGGTAAATTATACAGAGAAAGAAAATAACACCGAGGACTACAAAGAAAAAAGGCAGACCTTCCCATAGTTTCCAAGAATAGAGCTATTGCTGTCATCTCGTGTTCACATAGTATCATAATTCCTTATATTATTACTTCGACATGAGGCTCTCTAATAGTCCTAAATCATTAAATGACACGTATATTGTTTTAGGGTATACTTTTTAATTTAATATCGAACCTGCGCCGAGATACGCACCTATGGGGTAAATAGTTAAAAATTTTAAGAGGTATACTCAAATTCTCATTGATAATGGATAATTTTTGGACTATGTTAAATAAAAAAATTCTTAGTCAAAGTTCCAGTTTAATTGTACTATTCCACGTTGGTTTTTAAGTTTCATTAACAAGATTTTAGTTAGCACCGGCCTTTACGGACACATAAATAAGGACGATAATTTTGTTTAGAGGAGTATGCTATATTACTACATTAATTTGAAAATAGGTTGGGAGCGTGTAAGTTATGGTTGCTTGTACAGCGTTGCTGGCTCTGAAAACATATAGACGCGAAAAATTGAGCGTTGTAGGTGAGAGGATCTAGTTAACCTGATGCGGTGTGTCCAGAGCTGATGTGAGAATGAATAGTCCTTTCTTGAGGAGTAAATTATAATCAAATTTCGTAACGTTTAAAACGATAACCAAATAAGATTCGATCCCAGTGTTTATTTTCTTTAGACTTTTTAGCTATGCCTTTGTCCCTTATTAGGTACCTCATTCTTCAGTCTTTTTAAAAGTTAGTAAGTATCTATAATTCCGCATGAGTGGTAATGGGGAAACTTGGTGTTCTTAGCATCATCAGTGAATTAATAATTTATAGTAGGTTCGACTAAACTATATCGGTAAAGACTCTATATCTTGTTTGCAGCTTGATGCTGGCTGCTTTTCTAAGGAGATATGTTTCATTTAAAAAACACCTTTGTCAAGTTGATCTGAAACAGTGTTTATTATTTAATAACCCACACGGAAATTTGTTTTCGGTGGATACTACTGCATTTCCGGCGGTTCCTGTGAGATTTTGGAGGGGGGGACAAACCCATCTTCGGTGGTTAACTACACCCTCGCTTAGTACTTTCAGATAATAAAACAAGCATTCGAAGGATCAAGATATTGTCAGTTTACACAGTTGCCGGGCAGATGTTTGAATTCGAGGGGTAACACCATTAATTCGGTATTTGTGATTGCGTGAACGGGTTAATACTAATAAAATTGTATTGGATTCATTTTTTAAAAATACACATCTTTAAAAATCAGCAAAGCTTATTTTAAAATATGATGGATAGAGGAGGGACTACCAAAGAAAAAGAAAAGATACACAAAAGTTATTCACTCATTAACAATAAAAACAGTCGGTGGACTAGAGGGAATGAGAGAGAGAAAAATGTCATAAAATACATATGCTAAACCAACGACAAAAATCTAGAGCTTTGAACGAGTATTATAGAGGAGAGATATTAATCATTAAAAAATCATACCTTATTAAAAAAAAATCATACTGAAACATAAAGTGCAGGTTATATAGTATTTAAGTTTATCCTAGAAAATAAAAAAAAAGTTTACCACTTACACTAGCTATTTAGAAGAGCGCCAAACAAATATACAGAACAACTTTTTCCTTTTAGTTGGAACCTATATTATAACCTAACTTTAACGGTTTTTAAAAACGAGGAACACATACACTTTAATACCAAATGAACCTTAACAATCTCTTACAAGAAAGTAAAGAAAATTCAGAAGAAAAAAAAAACGAAAAAAGACGCTTATTATTAAAAAAACCTATATGTATTTTAAACGGTTGAAGGGGCTTTTTAACAGGAAGAGACCCGGTACCAGTCGCAGGTGCGGACTACCCGTTCCAGTATTATTCGTTTAAAAAACATCATCTAGCAATTTCATCGAACATCGGCTAGTCGACGGCTTATTTTTTAAATTAAAACAAAGATTTTACGCACATATGTTGAGGTGTATCGAATGCATTGGAGGCCCTTTTTTTTTTAAACACAGATCGATACCGCCAATCGATAACCCATAATAAAACACTGGTTAGTGTTTATTTTACCCAAGGTTCTGGCTGCTTTTTTAGCAGATTGTTATGGTTGTAGCGCCTATTCAGCCTGAGTTTGAATACATAAGCTTGTATAGTCTTCTTAAATTACGAAATAGACGGAAGCAAAAAAAATCCTCCTAAAAAAATACCATGTATCCCTCCTTATACTTGGTACGTCCGCTTGGGCTTTTAAATTTACCAACGACCCTGACTGCAACAAATATCTGCAGTTCTTGAACCCCTGAAGATTCTTTCTCGTCATATCCCATATCTATTATTATTATACGGAAAGCTTCTCTTTTCTTATCGTTATCTTGTTACAGCGAGCTGCTTTCCAATTTGTGAAATGGGTATGGGATTACCTTTCACATCTCTTTTATAATATTGAATATTTATTTGTATTTTACAAACGATAGCTCAGCGTTTGGGTTCTTACCTTCAACGGTAGGTAGTCCACGGACGCATTAGAAGCATAAGCTTATAACGGCACGCCTTATGGAAATATGAACGATACTACTTAACAAGCGCAGGACGCTTTTATTGATTCTTACAACCTATAACAACTAAAAACTGATGGTCTACCTATATTTGCTGTACTATTATTACAAGGCCATAAACAACTAAGACAGAAATCCTTGAAACATCTTAGAGAGGGACAAATGCGATTACACAAAATCGTAATGAATCTTCTCAGTGTCCATTCTTTGAGGAACAATATCTCTCCATCGTTGGTCAAATTAACAATAAACGTATCTAGATATCCTTTAGAGATGGTGTTGATGATCGTTATTTTTGCGTTTACACTTTACGTCCGAATATTTGAGAATGGTCTGCTGCAGGGGGTAACTACAATTACGAAAACCAAGTGGTTGAGGGGCGGAAATAAATAACTTCTTATCTTTTCCAGGTTCACGATGAGCTTTGAGATTTTAAAGTGGATTAACGTTATCTTGTTAACATAATACAGACGACTTCGAATCAGGTAACTGTTCACCATGGCCTATGACGACGTTTACGGTCGTTAACCTGGATTTATTTAAAAAGAAACACTAAATCTTTACACATTTGACTGCTTCAATTCTTTTGTTTAAGTCTATGAACAACACATCAGTAACCGATTTATAGAGACCCCAAACTCTTATTAAATATCTTCAAAGAAATAGAAACTAGCGGCCGACAGATGACCGCCATGTTTTTGTTAATTTAAACACATTTTTAAATACTATCAACATTTCATAAATATCGTAAACGCTAAATATGAATCAGGCCTATTCTCTCTAATATCGGCGTCGAGAATTATTTCACTTAAACCAGCTTCATATATTTCTCGATCAAAAGTTATAGGGGAATAACTCTGTAGTTAAGTCTGATATTTTATTTTCCGGGTATATGTTAAGTCCATAGAAGTCGATGATGGCAGTTAAATAGAAGATGATCCTTCACTCTGCTCCATGTTCACCAAAGTAAACTGGATACAATGTTTCTTAATTTCCACTGCATTTTATAACTATTTAAACTTCGCTGGGTAACCTACCCATTTGAACAATGATACTTGTTATTTTTACCCTTTCCTTTAGATCTGTAAATATTGGTTGATTTTAATACTCGTGACTTCATTAGGGTTAAATCGTACTTTCTGTATTTCTTGTTTATTAGAAACCCTTCCCTTTTATATGTTCACCATCTAAATTTTTAAGATAGTATAATTTTAACCCAATCTTCTCTTCGGGAATTCTCTCTCTGTGTATTTTAACTTTAAAAAACTCTTCTCGAACATC
>JABUQX010102699.1:0-5000 GCA_015478945.1 Trachelipus rathkii
ACTACCATCGAGTATAACGCTAACGTAACAACGTTTTTACATTCATAAATCCCTACATAACATAACCTTTGAACCTATAGAATTAATGTACCACGACAAACAACAACACAATACGTACGAAATAAACCACCTAAACATTACAAACTTTCGCCCTTAACAACAGTAAAGTACATACACTGTCGAACGTAACCTATCACACTTTTTCATGCATATCTCTAACATCATCAATGTTAATTTTACATTAACATCGTAATTATTTAACAAAAGTTTAAGCATAAACCTGTCTAATAATCATACTGACAAAGAATATAAATGCTGACGAAACAAATGTTTTACCATCAACTTCGTACATTTAACAAAAATTTCATCAAACCTCGTCTAAATATCATATCCCCAGCGAATAATCGCAAAATTAACAAAGTTTTAACCAAACCATAACAAAAATAACAAAATTTTATCTGACATAACATAAAAATAAGTTTTTGAATAAAATATCAACAGTAAAGCGTAATAATTTCCGCTTTTAAAGCAGTAATCAGTATAATCACACACCCATAACCCTGCGTCCCCTACGCCGTCCCACCCACGCCTGTGATCTATTGAACTATTGATTCATGTCATATTTCGAGTACCATTTTGGACAAATCATAAACATAAAAATAAGTTCTTTATATACTAACCTATAGAATATAATGCTTAACCAACAAAGTTTTTAGATCAATAAAGCTAACAATCATAACCGCTGACTAGGAATATAATGTACAAATGCAACCTAACATACTTTCGCGTATGAATAATCAGTTAACATCCTGAAAATTCCCTACTGATCAGGTAAAGTAAGCTACAGGTCATCCATACTGCGATATGTTCCCACTTTTCGAGCATATTATCAACAGGTAAAGCCGTATTTATCTAACAAATCCCTAATCAAAGTATCAAATCTATCACAAAGATGCCACCATCTGAAGCTATGAATCGACACTATCTCATCAAAGTGTCTCACTCGTTTCAAGTATAACATCATTTGACCTATGATAAACGTAGACATAGCAAAAGTCTAGGGCAAACCTAACATTATTCGAACAAAAACTTAACCTATGCTCACGTTTCTAACACATCCATCGTCAGTTAACACAGTATATCTTACAAAAACTCATCATTTCTCTACAAATCAGTGTTTATTTCCATCATTGTCATAGTAATATTAAACATAACGTACCTAACTACGAATAAACAGTTTTCATTAACTAAGAGTATCTAAGCACATTACCTTCCGAGAGAAACCCAGGGGGATGCGCCCTTGAAAGGGTGTGAATCCTGTAGAGGGGATCACCCGAAGGGGTGTAAGCGGGCTTTACCGCTCCGAAGGAAGGGCTGAGGCCTTACCTCCTTCGGAGGGGTAAAGCCCCGCTTACACCCCTTCGGGTGATCCCCTAGCAGGATTCACACCCTTTCAAGGGGCGCATCCCCCTGGGTTTTTCTCTCGGAAGGTAATGTGTTGCTTTAGATACTATTGGTTAATGAAACTGTTTTATTCGTAAGTTAGGTACTTATGTAAATATTACTATGACAATGTGGAATAACACTGATTTGTTAGAGAAATTATGAGTTTTTGTAAGATATTACTGTGGTTAACTGACGATGATGTGTTAGAAACGTGGCCTAGGTTAAGTTTTTTGTTGAATAATGTTAGGTTTCCCTAGACTTTTGCTAATGTCTACGTTTATCCATAGTTCAAATAATGTTATACTCGAAACGAGTGACACTTTGATGAAGAATAGTGTCAATTCATAGTTCAAGATGTTGGGATCTTTGGTAGATTGATCACTTTGTTAAAGGATTTTGTTAGATAATACGGCTTTACCTGTTGCTAATATGCTCGAAAAGTAGGAACATATCGAGTATTGTATGACACGTTAGCTACTTTACTTGATCAGTAGGGAATTTTCAGGATGTTAGATGATTTTATTCATACGCGAAGTATGTTAGGTTTGCATTTGTCATTATATTCCTAGTCGCGGTTATGAATTTGTTAGCTTTATTGATGCTAAATCTTTGTTGGTTTATAGCATATATTCGTGGTTAGTATATAAGAACTTATTTTTTATGTTATGTTTTCCAAAATGTACTCGAAATATGACTTGAATCATAAATAGATCAATAGATCACAGGCGGTGGGACGGGTAGGGGACTGCAGGGATGGTGTGTTTGATTTACTGATTTACTGATTTAACTCATAAAATCCGTAAATTATTACGCTTTACTTCGATATTTTATTCAAAGAACTATTTTTATGTTATGTCAGGATAAATTTTTATTTTTCGTTATGTTTGGTTAAATACTTTGTTATGTTTGCGATTATTCGCCGGGGATTATGAATTTAGACGAGGTTATGATGGATTTTTTGTTAAATGTTACGAAGTTGATGTAAAACATTTGTTATGTCAGCATTAATTTTGTCAGTATGATGATTAGATAGGTTTATGCTAAACTTTTTGTTTAAATATTACGATGTTAATGTAAATTAACATTGATATGTTAGCGATATGCATGAAAAAGTGTGAATTAGGTTACGTTTTGGACGAAGTGTTATGTACTACTGTGTAAGGGCGGAAGTTTTTGTTAATGTTTAGTGTTTATTCGTACGTATGGTGTGCTTGGGTTTTGTCGTTGTACATTATATTCTTAGTCAGGTTATGTTATGTTATGGTTTTAATAAGGTAAAAAAGTTGTTTACGTTTCGCTTTTACCGATGGTTGTATATATAACGAACTTATTTTTTGTGTTATGTTTAAATAAAACTTTGCTAGTTTTTACAGTTATTCGTTGGTCTGTATGATAATTAACAAGTTTATGATAAATTCTTGTTTAAATATACTGTTGTCAATGAAATTTAACGTAATATGCCTAGAGAATGTTTGGAAAAAGTATGAATATGTTACTTTCTGTATGCATTGTTAGTTCCTTTAGTGGTGTTATGTGTGGACCTTTGTTAATGCTAACAGTTTATTCATGCTTAAGTTGTGATAGATCGTCGTTGTACATTATTTTCTTATTTTGTTCATATGAATGCCTATGTTAGCTTTATTAAATATGAAACCTTGTATGTTAGCATATATTCGTGGTTAGTATATCTAAAGAATCATTTTGTGCTAGTTTATCCGAATGAAGAATACTCTAAATGCTACGTCAAAATCAGTTGTTAATGTAAAATTAACATTGATTATGTTAGAGATATGCTTGGAAAAGTGTGAATAGCGTAGTTTTGTAAGCGGTGCTAGTACTTTACTGCTGTTAAGTATGGACTTTGTTAATGTTAGTTGTTTATTCTAGCGGAAGGTGTGTTGATTTTGTTATGTACATTATATTCTTAGTTTCTGGTAATTGCTATGTTAGCTTATTACGTGAAACAATGTTACGTAGCAAAAATATTCGTGGTTGTATTAAAGAAATTATTTTGTACTGTTATTGTTGTTGTTGTTGTTGTTGTTGTTGTTGTTGTGTTGTTGTTGTTGTGTGGTCGTAACGAGACATATATATATACCCTTTTGAACTAATATGGTTCGTTCGTGCGTTGTTTTCTTGTTTACTTTCTTCTGATGGTTGGAAAGAATGAAAGATTACCTATAAGGGTGTATACGTTACGATTTCCCGTCAGTAGGACATTTTTTCGCTGTAATGTACTGATGACATCTCCCCACATCTCTACACCTGTTTTTGATACTTCACGAAGAGCTTCGTTATTCCCAACGATGTGTCTTTTATATTTAATCGTCACCGGATGGATACCGGATACTTGCTTGTATTCCTACCAGAGGTTCAAATAATAGACCTTTATTCGTTTGTGCTGATGGATTCATCAAGATTATGATATCGCAGCTGCATGGCTAGATGATAAGTGTGTGTTATCCGATGGATCAACCGAGTAGTGAAATATCTATCAGAGGTGACCGTGTGAGAGGTGATAATAGAATAGACGTTGCGTTCTCATCATGTGACGGTATTAAAACCATTGATGTACGCAACTTTGGAAACCCATGATTGTTTGACCTTCCTGCGTACGTGTATAGGTTTCATAGTTCGAATCTGAAAATATTACAGCATTGCTTAAAATAAAAAACGAATTAACATCGCACCTTAACGATGTTGACATACTCGAGGACTTAATTCATATAGCTCATGGTGTAATCTATGATATTTACACCGAAACATGTGGTTTCCCGTATAATGCAGTATACAGAAATGCCTTAATAACTATCAGCCAGGATACGTTTACTTCTCTCTTGTATGAGAAAATGAGTGCTGTTGAATCGTCATACGCCAAAAAATGGTTTAGTGCCGCAGGCTGTATTTATGCTTACATCCTTTCAAAGGGTGTTGAATCTCTGGAGAAACATATAGAGCTTACCCAACTTGAATCCTATGTTCACTGATCAGATGAATTAATATATTTAAAATAAAAACTTATATGTTTGAATGTATTTATTTATTTAATGTTCTTTTTATTGAAAATTATATGTTATACACCTGAAAACTTGTTTTACTGTCCCCCTTATGTACGCTTTGTTGTTTAAGATGTTGGGGCTGGCTGTTTATTCGTGCAGCCGTTGTGTGTTAAGTATGTTATGTTCATAGTTTAGCTTTACAGAGAATAAAACTTTACTTTGTTTGTCTTTACCCAATAGGTATTATGCTGGTTAGGTTAGGTTATGCTAAATTTTTTGTTAAATATTACTATGTTGATGTAAATTAAACATGGTCGTGCTGGGAGATATGTTTGGATAAAGTATGAATGGATTATGTTTTTGTGAGTCTTGTTAGTTACTTTTACTGTTGTTAAGTGTGGAACTTTGTTAATGTTAGCAGTTTATTCTTGCTTAAGATGTGTCAGGCTTGTCGTTGTGGGTTATATTCATAGTTCAGATGATGCTAAGTAAGCTTTATTAATGTGAAAACTTTGGTTACGTCAGCATATATTGTTTGATCTTTGTATAAAGAAC
>JABUQX010102699.1:10000-12500 GCA_015478945.1 Trachelipus rathkii
ATCTTTTCTTGCAGAGCATGCCCATGTGGGCCCAGGAGATTTTGGTCTCCCTGAACCCTCTTAAGGGTGTTGCAGAGAAAGCAGACAGGATACTGAGGCTTTGCTCCCCTCAAGTGTCTGCAGTCACTGCCCCTACACCTTCCTCTGCTGCACATTCTTCTTCCCCTAATGCAGGCGCTATTCCTCTCATACATCCTGCTTCTACAGGAAAAAGGTGGTCTGCTCTTAATAAAGGCATGGGTGACTTGACTGCAGAAATCAGTCAACTGGCTCCTTGCACCAGGTCCAGCTCCAGATAATCCCATTCGTCCTCCGGCAGTGGGAACTCCTTTAGAGTGAGATCTCCCTCTTCAAATAGTCGCACTTTTCCTAATAGGTAAAGCTGCTACCATCATACCTTTGGTCAGCAGTCCAAAAAAGTGTGCTCTCCCTGCACCTATCAGCAAAACACACCTGCCAGTCCTCAGTAGGAGCGGCTGTGGACAATGGCCCATCATCCTCACATTTCGTTCGCTTCTCAAGGTGTACGACTACATCGCCAAGCGCTTCTTTCTGGTTGATATAGGAACGGAGATATCTCTCCTCCCCAGGGGTCCACATATCGACCTTGGTGCAACCCTCCCTCACCGCAAGCTTCACGCGGAAAATGGCTCCACTGCAGCTATTTATGGGGAACGCTTATGCTCACTAGACCTCTCCCTCAGGAGAGTGTTCCTGTGGGATTTTGTTGTAGCCAACGTGACCCAACCCCATCATGGGAAGCAGATTTCCTCTCTCACTTCCACCTCCTGGTCGACCTTGGGAACAGTGCTTGATGGACGGTGCTATCAAACTTACTTCTTCAGGTTCTCTCACTCCTTCTGCTCTCGGAAACATTTCTGGGGTTGTACCTCCAACTTCTCATTCTCCTCTGTCCAACCTCTTTCAGAATGATTATCCGTCACTCCTCCACCCCTGCTCTTCCACCTCTCCCTCCAAGCATTCAGTCCTCCACCACGTCGAGACCATGGGAGCTTTCACTATCGCTCGTGTTCAACGTCTCGCATCGGAGAAGCTCAAAGTAGCTAGAGCTGAGTTTGCGTACATACTGAAGTTGGGGATTGTAAGTCCCTCTAAGGGCACCTGGTCCTCTCCTTTACACAGTGGGCCTTCCTACCTCTCTTTCCTCCCCCATAGGTCTCCACAGGCTTATAAGCACTCACTCCAACATATATTTTTTAAATAATTCATAAAATGCGAAACATAAACCTGTCTTGGATATGCTTGGAAGTTAGGCATTCAAACAGTGCCCCTCGTCCACTCCTCCCCATCATCATTTAGGAGTTGACGAACTCCGGTAAAAAGGTTAGATTCCTCCAAGATTTCGCTGCTTGTGCTTCCTCTAGTGTATTACCTTCTTTTATCATTATTTTCTGTAACTCTTACAACCCTTTTTTCAATCTAAAATGTTTTTTAAATAATAGCTAATAGCTCCTCATGGGCATTGCCCTATTCAATGAGGGGAACTAATCAAGGTAACGGCTACCTAGGATCATGTTTCGAATCCTTTCCCCATGCCTTGGAGATTAGTTTTATCACGGTAGCTGCGCTTGTTCTGTTTCTTTATTTCCTAATGATTTTCATAAATTCTTCTACCATCAAAATTTCAAAATAAACCAAATTGTCTCTTCTCCTTTTCTCCTTTCTCTGAACGTGATTTCAATGCTCGCTACTACAAACGCCTTTCATCTACTTTTATAAGAATACAATCGGTTAAATATATATATATATATATATATATATATATATATATATATATATATATATATATATATATATATATATATATATATATATATATATATATATATATAATTATAATAATATAATATATATTATATATATATATATATATATATATATATATATATATATTAGTACTAGCCTAAATCGTCGACAGGAAAAATGGTCGACACACCATTAAAAAATTTCAGGTGTCCAAAACTCCGACACATTTTCCTTAGATCAAAGGGGACTAGCCCAAATTGTCGACTGGGAAAATGATCGACAGGTCAAATGGTCGACACATCAAAAAAAATTAACGTACAGCCTCCGGCAGGCGTTAGGTTACGTTAGGTTGAAGCTAGTACCAAATGGTCGGACAGCGTCAAATTATCGACATTTGCTAAAGAAAAAAATCTGGTTATTTAGAGTTTCTCTAACGAATCCAACAAAACTTAACAACCTAACTTAACTTAACTTAACTTAACTTAACTTAACTTAACTTAACTTAACTTAACTTAACTTAACTTAACCTATCCTAACACCTGCGGCGGGCTGTACAGGAAATTTTTGTGATGTCATGGCGACCATTTGACCTGTCAACCATTTTCCATGGCGACCATTTGGGCTTAGTCCCAGCTAGAATTAAGTAGGTTTAGGGGTTAATTTTTGGATAGGATTCGGTTAGAGAAACTCTAAAGATAAAACAGCAATATTTTTTTGTACAAATGCGAACCAT
>JABUQX010102699.1:15000-17500 GCA_015478945.1 Trachelipus rathkii
GGTGATGGATGTATTTAGAAAGGATAAATTTTATTTGGTTGTTGTCACTGAATAAAAGATGAAAGGAAGCTGTGAAGACGAGTGGTGTGGGGTGAAATATATATGTGTTGGAGTAGAGATCAATGAGAATGGGAGGGAAGGAGTTGCAACTCTGATGAGTAACTTGTGGCACATAGCTATGGTGGATTTTGTTTGCGTGAGTACTAGAATACAGATGGTTAATAATAAGTTTTAGAAGGTCAAGCTATGTGTGGTTGTAACATATGGCCCATCTGAGTGTGATTTTGAGAATAGGGGATTTCTGGGATAATCTGAAGAATGTTTTTGACGGAGTGAGTAGTAGGGGCTTCAGATTGACTGTGTTGGGCGACTTGAATGATTGGATAGGTGTTCGAGAGAGGGATGGTATGACAGGCGCCTTTGAGGTTGAGGGAGAAAATGAGAATGATAGGAAGGTAATATTTCTGTGAGGAGAGAGGTATGTCTGTAATAATACATTCTTCAAGTACAAAAGTATTCATAAGTTTACTAGAGTTGGTGTAGGTAGAGATGGTATCGAAGTAAAAAGTGTGATTGATTTTGCATTGGTGAAGAGGATGTTGAAGTATGTGAAGTCAGGAGGGGTTGGGGATAGGAATATCAGATATTGTTTATTTAGGTAATAATATAGTGAAGGCATGGAAGAAAAGAAAAGAGATAATGAAGGAAGTGGAGAGAATTAAAAGTGAGAAGTTAAGTGAACAAGGTTTCAAGGAAAAGTAAGTGAGAGCACTTGCAAATAAATCAGTTGAATATGAACAAGATTAAGCTGAACATATCTGGACGCCAATTATGAAAGCCTTTGTTAGTATTGCAGTAGAAGTATGTAGATGTGCTAAAGTAGGAAGTAGGAATGCTAGTGAGCGGTGGAACAAAGAGATGATGCAAGCGGTTAAAAGAGAAAAAGAGACTTGGTTGAATTTGTAAAAGCCAATGATGAGGCCTCAAAAGAAAGTGTATGAAAATATATAAGGATGAAATAAGGAAGACTAAAGGTTCCATTATTAGGAGGAAAGAAGAGGTAAATGAACAGTTGGAAGGATAATGAATGGAGTCTTACACGGGAATAGGAAGCTCTTATGGAAGGAAGTGCGAAAGATTATGAAAGAAGTAAGGGTAATTTTCGTAGAATGCTGAATAGGGATTGTACTTTCGTGACTGATAAAATGGATGTGAGGAGGATGTGGAGGGAACACTAAAAATCTGCATAACATCGGCAGAGATTAATAAGGAGGCAAAAGGAAGAGTGAGAAAGTTGATGAATCGTAAATCAGAAGGTATGAATGGAATTACTGGTGAAATGATCAAGAATGAAGGTGAGATTGTGATTGATTGGATATGGAAATTATGCAACAAAGAGTGTATGGATTATATAAATTCCGAAGGATTTTAGGAGAGAAGTAATAGTATCCTTATATAAGGGTAAGGGAGATAAGGGGAATCGTAGGAACTATTTTGAATTAGTTTATTGAGTGTTATATGGAAGATATATGCTGGTATTTTGGTTGCAAGAGTGCTTCGAGTGACTAAGAGGCAGATTGGAGAAGAAAAAGGTCCATTTAGATTTGGTAGAGAACGTGTAGATAAAGTCTTCACATTGAAACAAATGATTGAGAAAATGAGAGAGAAGAAGAATAAATTGTATTTAGGTTTAATAGTCTGCAACAAGTGTATGTTAGATTTAATATGGAGCTCCGTGACAATGTTAGTGATATATGGTGTTGGTGGTAAGACTCTGAATGGAATTAAAAGTATGTATGACGATAGTGAAGCGTGTGTAAGAATAAATGGAGTCGAAACTAATTGGTTTAATATTAATAGCAGAGTGAGACAGGGATGAGTTATGTCTCCTTGCGTATTTAATTTGTATATGGATGAGGTTATGAAAGAATTAGAGGTTGGGGTGGCAAGGGATGGTGTTAGAATGATGGAGAATGGAAGAGATTGGAGGGTGTCCTACCTATTATATGCGGATGATTTGGTTTTGTGTGGTGAATCTGAAGGGAGTTTGAGAGGATTGATAGAGAGATTTGGCAGGGTATGTAAAAGGATGGGGTTGAAAGTAAACGCAGATAAGATTAAGGCTATGGTTGTGTGTGAAGACAGTTCTCGGTGTGAAGTTATGTTAGATGGTGAGCAGTTGGAACAAGTGTCTGGGTTTAAATATTTAGGATATATGTTGGATGAATAAGGAGCGGATGATGCAGAGAGTAGTAGGAGAGTTGTGAATGGCAGGAAGGTGGCTGGTGCAATTAAGTCGTTAATGGATGTAAAAGGACTAGGTCTTGAGTTCGTTAGGTTCTTATTTACATATGCGGGTATGGTTGTTACCGTTGTGTTATGCATAGTAATGAAGAAGTAGTCTGGAATAAAAATTATAGATCTAAAGTACAAAGTGTTAAGATGGCAATCTTAGGGGTGTGTTAGGTGTGAGAAGAATTGATAAGATGAGGAATGAACG
>JABUQX010102699.1:22500-27500 GCA_015478945.1 Trachelipus rathkii
CAAAAAATCGTTTTCCTTGAAAGAAATGTATTTTAATGGAAACTACTTTGAAAATAACTTAAATATATTATTATTGATTAATTATATTATTATTATTATTATTATTATTATTATTATTATTATTATTATTATTAGTATTATTCATTGAAATTTAATATGAATTTGATTTTTTTCTGTTTTTTATTTTTATTCTTCTTTCCAATTCTAATTTAAAAAAAAAACTATTTCGGCCGCTCTCTCTCTCTCTCATCTCTCTTCTCTCTATATATATATATATATATATATATATATATATATATATATATATATTATATATATATATATATATATATATATTATATATATATATAATAAATAATTATATATAAATATATATATATATATATATTATATATAATAATATTATAGTATATATATATATATATATATATATATATATATATATATATAATAATATATAATGTTATATAGTATATAGTATATAAATATAATATATAACTTTTGAATAAGGTCCCGACATAAGGCTGATGAAGAAGTTACTTGCAAAGTGGTATAGGTGGAGTGGTATACATATTTTTATTTTTTTTTGTTTTCACAACCACTCACGGGCAGAGCCTATTCCAGGGAGGGGTGTTGGCACCAAAGTTTATCCGCCTAGCGCAAATTTACGTCAGAATGAGAAACAGACGCAGGCTTAAAGTGAGTGAATTAATATTCAGCAGAGAACACAAGAAGATGGAAGAGAATCCACAGAACAGAGGTGGCAGGAAGAAAGACACCGGCAGCGACTAAGCCTGGAGTTACCAAGATCAACAAACAAGACTCGTGCAGAACAACAGCACCCTTGCTGCTACGAGGGCGTGTAAAAAGGTGGTGGACAGCGGGTGGTAAGTTCGCCTCGAAGTACCTCCCGCTGTTGTACCTATAAGAAAAAGAGCCTAAAAGTAACCAACTGGCTGCCGCAAAGATAGAGGGTAAAGTGAACTGGAAAGTAAGGACAGTTTATAAAGCCTTTTGGCTTTGACTCGACCCTGTCCAAAGCCGGATGAAACCAGAGCACCCCAAAGGATATGAGAACAGTACTCATACAGGGCGGTGAGACCCTTGATACGCTGAGTAAACTGAGAAGAGGAAAAAAGCTCTCGCAGCTTAAACAGAACTCCCAGTTTCTTTGAAGCCGCCCTAGCAACCGTTGTGATGGGAGGTTTCCAACGACAGTTTTTGTTTTTATGTAGGCCAAGGATGTTTTATCATGTCAGACAGGAAGACGAGAGAAACAGTCGAAAGATATAGGAAAGTTAGAAGGTGTTTAGAGGAGATTTGTAGAAGTTGAATTTTAAAGAATTGAAATTTCACAGGTTTTAGACGACCCAATCGTAATACTATCCATATCAGCGGAGAATAGAATCGGAAAGATTAAGACGAGATGCAATTCTAGAAGTAAAAGAAGAGCAGAATTGAAAAGAATTTGAAAAGAGTGAAGGGTCGAGTCATCGGTATAAGAGTGGCTAGAGTTAGATGTGCCAGGTGAGAAGATCATTAATGATAAAGTTAAGAATTAAAGTAGGAGATAAAGACAGAACCCTGAGGAAAACCACTATTGACAGAAAAAGAAGAAGGCTCCATCAACCAACATCCGATATTGAGCGACAATGAAAAGAAAGGCTAGAACATAAGTAAAGGCAAAGAGAAGGAGGAAACCCAAAGGAGGAGGTTGGAGAGCAGTGACACGTTGCCATACCGGTGCAAATGCTTTGGATATTTCGAGCGCCCCACGCAAAGTCCTCCCGTAGTCCTAGAGCGAAAACATAATATAGTTAAATAGGAAAGTATAACGCCAGTAGACCTCGAGCGCCGAAGCCGGTACGGTGTCGGAAAGAAAGCAATGAGATTCCAGATGGCCTAAGAAGTGAGAGTTAGAAGTGTTTCAAAGATTTAAGCATAGAATACAGTGAGAGCTATAAGAGCTATATGTTAGCAAGGTATCCGCAGAGCGGCTTTCTTTTTTTCGGAATAGGTTAGGGAATGTGCTTACGTGCTGACACCACCCCTCGTTCATCTATATTCTCTATGTCTCAATACTAGCACTTTCCTCAGTGTTGGACGCACGCACATGTCCAACCTATTCCGAAAAAAGGAAGCCGTTCTGATCTTAACTATCGCTCTATAGCTCTCACTTGTATTCTATCTAAGATCTTGAAAACACTTCTTAAACTAGACAGCGTATTCTTCGCACTTCTTTATTGCCATCTGGGAATCTCATTCTCTTCTTTCACGATGCACAATACGTGCCTTTCGGCGTTTCAAGTCTCTGGCGAGATACTTTCTATTTAACTGATTTATGGTTTCCCGCTCTTAGGAACTACGGGGGAGACTTGCGTGGTGGCGTTTGACATATACCCAAAGCATTTGACCGGGTAAGGCACGCGTCACTGCTCTCCAAACCTCCCTCCTTTGGGTTTCTCCCTTCTCTTGCTTACTTATGTCTAGCTTTCTTTCATGTCGCTCAATATCGGATGTGGTTGATGGAGCGACCTTCTTTTTCTGTCAATAGTGGTGTTCCTCAGGGGTCTGTCTTATCTCCTACTTTATTCTTATTTTCATTAATGATCTTTCTCACCTGCACATCTAACTCTCCACTCTTATACCGATGACTCACCCTTCACTCTTCAACTCTTTTCAATTCTGCTCCTTCTTTACTTCTAGAATTGCATCTCGTCTTAATCTTTCCGATCCATTCTCGCTGATCTGGATAGAATTTACGATTGGGGTCGTCTCAAACTTGTGAAATTCAATTCTTTTAAAACTTCTACTTCTACAAATCTCCCTCTAAAACACCTTCTAACTTTCTATATCTTTCGACTGTTCTCTCGTCTCTCCTGTTGAAAATATAAACATCCTTGGCCTTAAATAAACAAAAACTGTCTTGGAAAACCTCACATCACAACTGTTGCTAGGGCGGCTTCAAAGAACTGGAAGTTCTGTTTTAGACTGTGAGATTTTTTCCCTTCTCAGTTACTCCAGCTATACGAGGGTCTCATCCGCCTTTGTATGGAGTACTGTTCTCAAATCTGGGGGGGCTCTGGTGTCACCCGGCTTTTGGACAGGGTGAGTCAGAAGCCAAAAGGCTTATAAAACTGTCCTGTAATTTCCAGTTCACTTGACCCTATCTTTGCGGCGCCATGTTGGTACTTTATCTCTTTTCTATAAGGTACCCCCAGGCGGCAGGTATCGAGGGCAACTACCACCCGTGACCACCCCTTTACGACGCCCCTCGTAGCACAAGGGGTGCTGTGTCTCCCACGAGTTTTGTGTTGGATTCTTGGTACTCCCAGGCTAGTTCGCTGGCGGTGCTTCTTTCTTCCTTGTCACTGCTGTTCTGAGTGGAATTCTCTTCCAATCTTCTGTGTTCTCTGGCTGAATTTAATCTCACTCACTTTAAAACCTGCGTCTGTTCTCATCTGCGTAATTTGCGCTAGCGAATGAAATTTTGGTGTGCAACACCCCTCCTGAATAGGGCTCTGCCCGTGAGTGGTGGTTGACAATAAAAAAAAAATAAAAAATGTAAGACTCCACCTATACCACATTGAAGTAACTTCTTCATCAGCCTTATCGAGCCCTTCCTGGGAGTTGTTATATATTATATATATATAATATATATATAATATATATTATATATAATATATATATTATATATATATATTATATATATAAATATATATATATATATATATATATATATATCTATATATATATAATATAATAATATATATATATATATTTATTATATATATATATATTAATATATCTATATATATATATTATATAATATATATATATATAATATATGAAATATTGAAATACTATTAGAGAGCGGAAAGAAAAAAGAGAGAGAGAGAGAGAGAGAGAGCGGCCGAAATATTTTTTTTTTCAAATTAGAATTGGAAATGAGAATAAAAATAAAAAGAAACAGCAAAAAAATCAAATTCATATTAAATAATAATAATATAATAATAAATAATAATAATAATAAAATAATAATAATAATAATAATATAATAATAATATAATAATATATTATAAAAATTTTTCAAAGTAGTTTCCCATTAAAATACAGTTTTCTTTCAAAGGAAAAGCGATTTTTTGCCAATATTTTAAAGCTTGTTTTTCATCATATTCGTACTTTATAAAATAATATATTATTTCTAAAAGTAAGGAACTAGTTAATTGACTTATTTTGTAAAAACAGAGTGAAATTTATTATTGTATTTCACTGATTCTAATAATAATTTTTGAATTTAAATTCTTTAATAATTTACTATATTTCAGAAGTCCGAAGTTTGAACGAAATTTTAAAGTACTTATGCTTTAATATGAGAAACAAATTCGCTCAAATAGTTCTTCAGCGACAAATCTATAGATGAGCTAGCCATGTTATATCACTATACATTTTTGGCGCAATTTGATTGATGAACATTATATAATAATACTGATAATGTGCTTGCAATTGATCCGACAAATTTACAGATTACCTGGGCATGTTATATTAATATTAATTCATTGTAATTGATCCGCTTTTTCAAGCGCATATATATATAATTATTATTATAATATATACGTATATATATATATTATATATATATATATATATATATATATATATATAATATATATATTTATATATATATTATAATAATGAAAATGAAAATAATAATGAAATTTGAAAAAAGAATTGATTTATTTTTTATCTCATCTGGTCAGTCATCGCCGCATCAATAGATGACTGGACGCTTCGCCCACTGATATATATAATATATATATATATATATAATTATATATATATATATATAGTATATATATATATATATAATATATAATATTATATATATATATAATATGGCCTCGCTTCTGTCGTTTATTTTTTATGAGGCCTTCGTTGCCATGTTATATTATATATAACATAATATCTATATATATATTTATAATATAATATATATATAT
>JABUQX010102699.1:32500-38350 GCA_015478945.1 Trachelipus rathkii
ATCCCTGTCTCACTCTGCTATTAATATAAACCAATTAGTTCGACTCCATTTTTCTTACACACGCTCACTATCGTCCATAGGGGGCATACTTTTAAATTCCATTCAGAGTCTTCCCACCACACCATATAATCCCTAACTACTTGTCCGGCGCTCCCATATTAAATCTAACATACCACTTGTTGGCAGACTATTAAACTAATACAGTTATTCTTCCTTCTCTCTCATTCTCATCATTTGTTTCAATGTGAGACTTTATCTACACGTTGCTCTACCAAATCTAAATGACCTTTTTTCTCTCCAATCTGCCTTCAGTCAGCTCGAGAGCACTCTGCAAACCAAAATACGCAGCATATATCTTCATAATAACAACTCAATAAACTAATTCAAAAATAGTTCCTACGATTCCTTATCTCCCTTACTCCTTATATAGGATACTATTACTTCTCTCCCTAATCCTTCGGACTTTATATAATGCCATACACTCTTTGCTTGCATAATTTCCATATCAATCAATCAATCTCACTTCATTCTTAGATCATTTCACCAGGTAATTCCCAATTCAACCCTTCTGATTTACGATTCATCAACGTTTCTCACTCTTCCTTTTGCCTCCTTATTAATGCTCTGCCGATGTTATTGCAGATTTTTAGTGTTCCCTCACATCCCCTCACATCCATGTTTATCAGTCAGAAATGTACAATCCCTATTCAGCATTCTCGAAAATTACCCTACTTCTTTCATAATCTTCGCACTTCTTCCATAAGAGCTCCTATTCCCGTTGTAAGACACTCCATTCATTATCTTCAACTGTTCATTTACCTTTCTCTTTCCTCCTAATAATGGGAGAACCTTTAAGTCTTCCTTATTTTCATCTTATTATTATTTCATACACTTTCCTTTGAGGCTCAGTCATTTGGCTTTTTACAAATTAACCAAGTACTCTTTTCTCTTTGAACCGCTTGCATCATTCTTTGTTGACCACCGCTCACTAAGCATTCCTACTTCCCTTTAGCACATCTACATACTTCTACTGCAATACTAACAAAGGCTTTCATAAATTGGCGTCAGATATGTTTCACTTAATCTGTTTCATAATTCTAACTGATTTATTTGCAAGTGCTCTCACTTAACTTTCCCTTGAAACTTGTTCACTTAAACTTCTCATTTTAATTCTCTCACTTCCTCATTATCTCTTTTCTTTTCTTCCATGCTTCACTATATTATTACCCTAAATAAACAATATTGATATTCCTATCCCAACCCCTCCTGACTTCAAACATTATTCAACATCCTCTCACCAATGCAAAATCACTCACAACTTTTTACTTCGATACCATCTCTACTCTACACCAACTCTAGTAAATTATGATACTTTTGTGCTTAAAGAAAGTATTACTTACAGACATACCTCTCTCCTCAGCAGAAATATTAACCTCCCGTAGGTCTCATTCTTTCATTTTCTCCTCAACCTCAAGGCTGCCTGGTCATTACATCCCTCTCTCGAATCACCTATCCAATCAATTCAAGTCGCCCTAACACAGTCAATCTCGAAGCCCCTACTCACTCACTCCGTCAAAAAACATTCTTTCAGCACTATTACCAGAAATCCCTATTCTCAATCACACTCGATGGGCCATCATGTTACAACCACACATAGCTTGACCTTCTAAAACTTACATTATTAACGCAATCTGTAATTCATAGTACTCACGCAACATCCAGCCAAGCTATGTGCCCAAGTTATACTCATCAGAGTTGCAACTCCTTCCTCCCATTCTCTATTGATCTCTACTCCAACACACACACATTTCACCCCACACCACTCGTCTTCACAGCTTCCTTCATCTTTTATTCAGTGACAAACAACCCAAAATAACATTTATCCATTTCTACAATCATCATCACCATTTCCTCTTCTCTTACATATATTCCTCAATGCAAACCTGTACCCAATTAATCATACGATTGTACAATTTCTCCGAAACGGCTGACTAAGACCAGGTTCGATGAATGAATATATGAATTCATATAGAAAAAATCAGTAGTAGGCGGTACAATAGTAAGTAACTGTTGAAGAAATAGTTGAATATTACAGTATCCAAATGCCTGGGTCTTTGGATTACTGCAATACTTCAACTAATTCTTCAACAGTTAAGAATAGTTGAAGAAACTAGTGAATTATTAGCACGTATCTCATGTCCCTGAGTCTTTGTGACTTTGAGACATTTAATACTTTAACATAATTCGAAAGCTGAATCATGTTTTTTCTCCCCACAGAACGAATTCTCGATGTCCTTTGGGCTGTATACCGACTGTACCCTTTTAATGGATTGTTATTCATGGCAAGCCACCCTTTTGCTCATCTCAGAAGGGAAGGATACAACACAAACTGGGAATCTGTAGAAAGGAGTGGTCCACCTGGTTTCTATGGTTACTATAAAGCAAAAGCAGTTTTTGTTCAAGTAAGTATGTTAATGTTTAGTGTAGTGAAGTGAAAAATAACATATTGAAAGAATGCCACGTATTAAAGTTTATCGAAATGTTTAAGGATCGCAATGTCCGTATTATTTATAGATTTAAATACTGCATATTATGGATTCGCTGATTCTTTTTTCTTTTTGATATTTTGCTATTTCATCCAAAACATTATCTTTTCATGGCAAGGGCCTTTTTTAAGGCTCATATATATATATATATATTATATATATATATATATATATATATTATATATATATATTATATATATATATATATATATATGTATATATATATATATTATTATATATAATTATATATATATATATATATATATATAATATATATATATACCTGTATATAATAATATAATATATATATATATATATAATAATATATAATATATATATATATATATAATCTAATTATTATATATATATTATATAATAATATAATAATATAAATATTATATATATATATATAATATATATATATATATATATATATAGAAGCTAGTCCAACCGTCGATGTACAAATTTCAACATTTTGAAAAAAATTATTCCGATCATTTTCCTTATCAGTTGAATGTGTCGACATTTGAACATTTTTTTGCGGCGAGCTACAACGGATCGGTGTTGCCATAACCTAGCTCAAACCTGGATGGATCGATCAATGACCTAAACCTAGCTTAGCACAGATGGATCTATATATATATATATAAGTATATATTATATTATATAATATATATATATATTATATATATATATAATATATATATATATATATATAATATATAAGTATTATGGCATAATTAATAGAACGTGATCGTTAAATTTCGAGCAAGAGTAAAAAGATTCTGCGGGAGGGGTGGGATCGACTGCGTCTTTTTGCGTACAGTTGTTTTAAATATATAATATATAATTATATATATATATATATATATAATATTATATATTATATAATACTCTATTATATATATATATAATATATATATAATATATGTAACGTCGTTTTTGTTTTAAAACTAACGAACATCCTAGAGTAGACAGCGGAGAGAACAGATGTAGGGGGTCCGTCGGCCGCAGGGGGGATGATCGGGGATCCAGGAATTCGTCGTCTCTCTGTCCTCTGTAAAACATATATTCTCCAGTACCGTCACCGAGCCAATGGGACAGAGGGGGACGTAAGTCCCCCCGTCGTCCCAAGATCGAGAGACCCCGACAACTGATATCTATGTGGTTTACTTTAGGGTGCTCGTAGTTTAAATCATAAACGACTTTATATAATAATATATATATATATATATAATATATATAATAATATATATATATACTATATATAATATATATAAATATATAATATAATATATATATATAATATATTATATATATATATATATATATATATATATATATATATATATATATATATATATATATATATTATATATATATATATATATATATATATTATATATATATATATATATATATATATATATAATATATATATCAAAAACATAACTGGGTACGCGAAAAATCGCGAGTCGATCCTGCAGAATTTTTTACCGTTTCTCGAAATTTCTACTGATCACGCTCTATAATTATGCAATATATATATATATATATATATATATATATATATAATATATATATATATATATATTATATTATATATAATATATATATTATATATATAATTATAATATATATATATATAATATAAATATATAAACTGAATATAATTTAAAATTAGGCTTATTTTTGTCTGAATGTGTCGACCGTTTGAACATTTTGTTAAAAAAATGTGTCGACGATTTGGACACCTTAAAGAGAAAACTGCTCGACGATTTTTCATGTGAAGCTATTCCGAAATGGTCGACATTTGTACAAAAAAATATCTGTTTATTTAGAGTTTCTCTAACGAATCTAACAAAAATTAACCTAACCTAACTTAATCTAGCTGGGACTAGCCCAAATGGTCGCCATGGAAAATGGTTGACAGGTCAAATGGTCGCCATGACATCACAAAAATTTCCCTGTAGCAGCCCGCCGCAGGTGTTAGGATAGGTTAGTTAAGTTAAGTTAAGTTAAGTTAAGTTAAGTTAAGTTAAGTTAAGCTTAAGTTAAGTTAAGTTAGGTTGTTAAGTTTTGTTGGATTCGTTAGAGAAACTCTAAATAACCAGATTTTTTTCTTTAGCAAATGTCGATAATTTGACCTGTCGACCATTTGGTACTAGCTTCAACCTAACGTAACCTAACGCCTGCGGAGGCTGTACGTTAATTTTTTTTGATGTGTCGACCATTTGACCTGTCGATCATTTTCCCAGTCGACAATTTGGGCTAGTCCCTTGATGTAAGAAAAATGTGTCGACGCTTTGGACACCTGAAATTTTTTTTAATGGCGTGTCGACCATTTTCCCTGTCGACGATTTAGGCAGTAATATCTATATTATATATTATTATATATATATATGTATATATATACTAATATATATATATATATAGAAATATTTCTATATATATTAGAGATAATAGTAAAAATTTTTATCGTCACTATCAAGAGGTAAAGATAAAGATAACTCCATCTATATATATATATATATATTTAACCGATTGTACTTATAAAGTCAGATGAAAGGCGTTTTGTAGTAGCGAGCATTGGAAATCACGTCCAGGAGAAAGGAAAAACAGGAGAGAGACATTTGGTTATTTTGAAATTTGATGGTAGAAGAATTTATGAACTCATTAGGAAAAATAAAGAACATGAACAAGCGAGCTACCGTGATAAACTAAATCCTCCAAGGCATGGGAAAGATTCGAAACATGAATCCTAGTAGCCGTTACCTGATTAGTTCCCCTCATTGAATTTGTTATGTAGAGGCAAATGCCCATGAGAGCTATTAGCTATTATTAAAAAACATTTTAGATTGAAAAAAGGGTTGTTAAGATTTACAGAAAATAATATGATAAACGAAGGTAATACACTAGAGGAGCACAAGCAGCGAAATCCTGGAGAATCTAACCTTTTTACCGAGTTCGTCAACTCCAAAATGATGCAAATGGGGAGGAGTGACGAGAGGGCACTGTTAATTTTGCCTACCTTCCAAGCCAAATATCAAGACAGGTTTATGTTCGCATTTACAAGATTATTTAAAAAATATATGTTGGAGTGAGTGCCTTATAAGCCTGTGGAGACCTATGGGGGAGGAAAAGAAGAGGTCAGGAAGCCACTGTGCTAAAGGAGAGGACAAGGTGCCCTATAAGGGACTTACAATGCCCCAACTTCAGTATGTACGCAAACTCAGCTCAGCCTACTTTTGGAGCTTCTCCGATGCGCACAGACGTTGACACGAGCGATAGTGGAAAGCTCCAT
>JABUQX010102700.1:0-17611 GCA_015478945.1 Trachelipus rathkii
GAGTAGAGTATATAGTGAGTACTAATAAAGCTAAGGAGAGTATAGTGAAGAGAGTATAGATATAATAGGAGAAGAGAGATATAAAGTATATGTATAATAGTATAGATAGAGTAATGAAGGAGAAAGAGTAAATAGTAAGAGAGATTAATAAGTGATATAAATAGTAGGATTTGAGATAGTAGAGTGATATATAAGCTAATAAGAGTATATAATGAATATAGATATATATTGTACTTATAGATAGCTATATAGTAATATGAGAGAAAGACAATTAAGTATATCACATAGATAATATAATTTGCATAATATATAATTAGCAATTTATATATATATAATTTATATATAAGTATATCGTGTTTTAATACATGTTGGAATATATTTTTTTTTTTAAGAGATATAAGGTAATCTATATATATATATATATTAGTATAATATATATGAACGATTAATATTAGTATTAAATTAGTATTATCATAGTATTACTAGTACATATATTAAATTTTTACCAAACATGATTTCGATCTCATATTAGAGATTGTATAATCTAAGATGTATAAATATGATATAATATATATAGTATATAATAAGATAAGTCATAGTTAATGATTTTTAATATATAAGTATATGAATAATAAGTACAGATAAGTAATATGAATATAGAGTACTAGCATAATATTGTATTATATAGACACTATGTGATATAGTACGAGTAATAATTATAGCTCATAATTTATATACTTTTCATTAACATGATATTACTAAATAATTTTATAAATCAAACATAGGTAATATAATTATATATTATAGTAATAGTCATGATAATTAAATTTAATAAATACTGTGCACTAGTTTTTACTTTCTCTTTGACTAACTTATATATACTAGAGATTATATTGACTCAAAAAATACTTATCCATGTATATTTGCTGTTTAAAATCTTAAAAATATTAAATTGAAAACACTTAGATTCCTTTTTGTTTTTCCAGCAACAAAATGTTTCTTGGCTTTTAATTGCTTCAAATCTTGTTAAGTTATCTTTGAATCTGGAATTGTGAGTGTATGGTTAACAACATCACAATCACTTGTAGAGCTATAAGTATATTGGCCAATATTTAGTAGTATGGAGAGAATATTCTTGAGAGATATATATTTTCAAAGTCTATTTAAAACCAAAATTTTTTTTAAAATCATGTGTGAGCTTCTTCAAAGAAGAAATTTTTTTTCATAAATGTAGTGGACATTATATAAAGAAAAAATTGTACATTGATTTGTTTTACTTGACTTTCTTGAAACGATTTTTAAATTGAATTCGCTTTTAAATTGATTCAGTAGATAATATTTTTTGTTTGGATTATTCATCAGAGATTTATCGTTTGAGCATTGAGTTTGCAGAAACATCTTTGACTCAACATAAAGTAGTTAGCATAAATAAAGACTCCATTTCATACTACAAAGCCAATTTTGTCCAGAAACAACCAAAAAAATATTCCACTTCATTAATTCATTATTATTATCTATTAGTATTAATAATTATCTATTATTAATTATTATTCATTATTATTGAATTATTATAATTATTTATTACTCTATTTTATTATTATTTTATTGTTTCTATTTTTAATATTGTATGTTTACGATATTAATAACGATTACTTAGTGCATTAAAATACAATGACACGTGCGTGCTTACGAGAGTACAACTCAGCTTTTTAGGTTGTAGCGAGTTCGTTGTAACTAATTGAGTGTTTTTTGTGGGTCTTCTGCACTGTCTTGAAAAGGCAGGGAGTTTAGAGAGGGTAGGTGATTAGCGAACTTTAGTCTGAGTTTTTTAAAATAAAAGTTACAACAGCGAGTAATAGCGTAGTATTATTTTTTATAAAATATTTATCAATTATAATGCCTTTTATAATAATAATACACTTGATATAGCTTCTGAAACTGATTGACTCACTGACTATAATCTACTACTACTGATAACTTACTACTAATAACTTACTACTACTACTACTATCTACTATTATACTACTAACTACTACTAATATTAATCAATAATTAATAAATAATACATAATAATAAATAATATTAATAATAATATATTATAATATATAATAATAATAATACTATAATATAATAAGTGAATGATACGAAATGAAGGTGGATGATGATTGATGATGATGAATGATGATGAGATGATTGATGATGATGATGAATGAGTGATGCTTTTTTCTCTTTTTATTTATATTTACGAATGATGATGATTGAGTGGGATACTGATGATGGTGGATATCATGAAAAAGGATTTAGAAGTGGCAGCGATGTATGTAGCGATGTATGGATGGGAAGGCAATTGAAAATAGCTGATGATGACGTCGATGATTATATGCAATTGTTGAGTGATTGTTGATTGATGTATTAGGGTGTATCTGATACGCAGATTGATTGGACTGGGAATAGATGATAGGAGTATGGGATATAAAGATAGGATGAGATGGAACGGAATGTATTAGGTGATTGGTATGGATGAGTTGGATTGATTTTGACTTGATGATGATCATTGATGAATGTAATTCATAAGATTAAGTCATTTTCTACAGAAGATTGAATGATTGATGATGATTGATCGAGATGCGATGTGAGTGAATGCACTGTGATGATGATATGAAGAGAGATAGATTTGCTAGATTGAGCGGGATGGAGGTATGGAAATAGGTTTTGGGCAAGTATTGTGAAGTTGTTGTTTGAATGAGATTTGATGATGGATATGATGATGTTGTAGAATCGAACGATGATTGATGATGATGAATGTGGATGATATAGGGATTGATTGAGTGATTGAGTGATTTTTGTGATGATGATGATAAATGATGATGATGATGATGATGATGAGATGAGTAGATGGATGTGTGATGATGATTGATATGATGTATGATGATATATGATGAATGATGAATGATGATGATGATTGATGATGATGAGTGAGTGATGATTATGATGATGATGGATGATGATGCCGCTGAGGGATGAATAAGATAGAAATGACTGATACGCGTTGATGACTTTGATATGCTCGATTTGATGTGGATGATTGAATATAATTCTTATGAATATATTTAAGATTAATATTATTTAATATCAATTAATAATAATAATAATTAGATAAATTATAAGTAAAGATGTTAAATTGATGTGCATCTTAAGAATTGTTGTGAATTTACATCAACCTCAATCATTAATGAGAGATAAAGTTAAATAAATTTTAATAAGAAATATTTAAAAAAATTGTGAAGTTTATAAAATAATAATGAATTAAAAAGTAAAGTACACTATAATTAAGAATAATAAGTAAAATAAGATAAATAAAATGAATAGTGCCAATTAATAATATAAATATAATATATAGATGAATATAATCCAATAATTAATAATAATGATATATGACAATTAATATTAGAAGCAAATTAAAGATATATATTGATAAATATATATATTAATAATAATATCATACCAATACGATGGATGATATGAAGAAAGCAAGAAGAAGAAGAAGAAGAAGACAGAAGAAGAAGGAAGAAAGAAAGAACGAAGAAAGAAGAAGAAGAAGAAGAAGAAGAAGAAGAGAAGAAACAGAAGGAAGAAGATCTAAAGAAGAAAGACGAAGGAAGAAGAAGAAGAAGTTGAAGAATTTGGGTACTATGGGATAGAGAAAGAAGAAGAAGAAGAAGAAGAAGAAGAAAGCAAGAAGAAGAGAAGAAGAAGAGAAGGAGGAAGTAAGAAGAAATTAGAATATAGAATTGGTAATTAACAATTAATTATTTAAATTGTTAAAAAAAGTTGAATTATATTATTTATTATTGAGTTATTCTTATTATTGATCAATAGCAACCTCATTTTTTAATTATTATATTAATTATTATTATTATTATTTTATTATTATTTATTTTTATTATATCAGTGAGTGAATGAATATAGAATACAAAGATAATATCAATTTAATATTGACTGACCAAATTCCTTTTTTTAAAAAAAAAAAAAAAAAAAAAAAAAAAAAAAAAAAAAACATTATGACATCACACGCGAAATAAGAAGAACCGTTCCACGAACACGTAAATAAACTGATTTTTTTGAAAAAATATTTTTTTCTTCTTAGTTCACTAATTAAGTGCATTGCCTTAGTCTGGTCGGAATGCTCCAAGGTAATTGCGGACCGTATTTTTTTGTGAGTAGGATCGGAAGAGGGATTCGAACCTTCCTGTGCCTATGGAACTAATGGGCACTCTTACCGGATTTCGCCAATTATTCTATTATTTAAAGAATTAAAAGACAAATCGAAATGAATCTAAAATGACAAAACAAGAAAGGCTAAGAGAAGCAATGATAAATAAATAAATCAAGAAGGAAGAAAATGAATAAAAAACGATCAAAAACTATGAATATTAAATAAACACAAAGAAAAGCTAAGAACAAGCTAAATGGTCAAAAGATAAGGGCAATAAACAAATACTCGAACTCAAAATTGAAGAAACAATCTCTTTAGGTTTGAAGGTATCCTTGGAGGTTTAATAAACATAATAGATATCAAATAGTAATGAAGAGTTGAAAAGTCACTAAAAACAAATGAAATGAAGCAATAAATATAAAATGCACAGAAAATAAGACAGTTAAGTATATGAATAGACTAAAAAAATATGAAAAAACAAAAAAAGAAGTAGAATCACTCGAAACGATAAATAAAATGTAAATACACACAATATAGAGATAAGAAACAGAAACTGATATACAGATAGAGACACGAAGCAAAGCATCTAAAATACAGTCAAAAGGAATAATTGACTTTAAAAGCAGGCATATAAACTTGAGAGGAAATTACTGCGTCTTAACAATTATTCGATTTCATTTATATAATTTCTTGTTATGTTTAGTATATATGAATCCTTAGAATCAATCGAATTCTGTATTTGAATATCTGCTTGTTTATGTCTAGAGATGCGTATATACTTTAAATAGTCTCTCGATGGCAGTATTAATATTTGCGTATATACAAAGGAGCAATGCGCAAGGAGCTATGAGCGTAGTGAGGAGAGCTACTCACTGAGTATTTCTCTATGGTTAATTTCTTTACAGGGATAATTGTGATTCGAGTAGTACGCTTGAGATGCAAGTGAGTATTATGATTAAGTCTATCTGTTGTCTACAACAGAGTGAGAGAATGATATATATTATATATTACAAAAGTCTTATGTTAACTATATAGAATTATGTTACAAAAACATCCAGAGATAAGATAGAACCATTAATGTCAATTGTCGGGTGTGGATATATATTAGATGGATGTGCTCTTGATTGGTGTAAAGATTGCGTTATAGATATACAATGAATTAGACTATACTACCTATATATTATTGATTGAATAAATGTGATACAAAGTAAGAGTTGTAATATATTTTGATAATAGTAGAAAGTTATTTAGATGTATTATAATAATTATGGAGCTAATTGATTAATCTGTTATATAATTTGTTCATTTATTTTACACAAACTTAAGATATTCGGTATATATATGTGATTAATTGAGGGTCATAAATAAACATATAAGAAAATTACTAGTTTTATTTTATTTATAATATTCAAATATGAAAATGTTGTATAATAATATATTATTTTACTACTACTTTATATTATTATTTTATGATAAAGATTTTATAAGTTAATGTGGCAAAGGTTGGAAGGTGGTTTTTAACTAAGTTCTGTATTTTATCGTTCGTGTGTCATAATCTCTGAAGGAGTCTGAGTTAATTATTCACTGCCATCATATATGTTTATTGCGGATTAAATTGAACAACATATTTTAAGAAGTATGGTTTGATAAATCACTTTTAACATCTCTCCATATATTTTCACATCATGATTTGGTTAATTATGCTGAGTGAGAGTGTTATGACATATTGGATAATACTAGGGAATGTATGTTTATATTATTATATCGGGTGGTTTATTGTTATCAGAAAGAGTTTCCTTCATATTACTCAGAGATCTTATTAACTTGGATTCTTTTGAGTAGAGTCAGATTATACTATATATATATATATATATATATATGCAATTTATGTATTAAATATTATTAGACCCTTTGTACATTAGCTACATTTTGTACATAACTCCTCCCACTTTTGTTCTTATTCCAGAAATTACGAAAAATAAGAATATTTTGTTTTTAATTTTGAGGAGCAACAAAATGTTTTTGATAGAGTCTTTATTTTATTTTATTTTAATTTCAGTTTATTTAATTTTCATTTTATTGTATTTAACATTTTTATACAAATATGCAAACAAAATTCACTCCTCTGCTATTTTTCTAACCCGCTGACGAGTTCCAAACAAGTTCCTAAAGTAGGGAGGGTCTTAGTTCAATAGAAATAACATTTATAGGCGGTGTTTCATAAATTCCGACCAATAGGAAAATTCTGACAACCCTGGCAACTAATCGATTTAGGTGTCATTATATTTACTTGATCCCTTAACTTAATTACTACGTTCTTCTTTTACCGAATTCTTAACTCCCACTTTTGTATCATACTTTGTACTTTAATGTATTTGAACTTGCTTGGTATTTTCGAGCCACTTTCCGTAAAATAAGGCGAGTCATTCATCGAAAAGTAATACTTAAATGATGCAAGTTAAGGATAATATCTTAATGTTGAGTAATGAAAGCGTTTAATTCGATAGTTTTTATTTTGAATTTAGATACAAATACAAAACTTAAAAATACAAAATTTAGATACAAATACAGAATTTAGATGCAAATACAGAATCATCGACAAACGGCAGGACTTTATCCTCAACTTTCCTTCAGTAATATTAAACTCTTAAAATAAAAAAACTAAAATAAATTCCATTGCCTTAAAAATTCTTTGTATGATAAATATTAAACTGGGATGTGGAACCGGTACCTGGAGCCGAAGCTGCAGTGTTTTGGGTGGAGCCAGAGACAGAGCCAGGACCAGGGCCAGAGCCGGAGACGGAGACGGAGACGGAGACGGAGCCGGAGTTGGAGCTTTGAAGTCACTAAATTTTGAGTGGAGCTGAAATCGAGGAACCGCAAGGTTTTGGGTGGAGCTGGAATCGAAAACGTAATATTTTTTACTATAAAAAGGTTCGGAGCCGGAGCCGGAGCCGGAGCCGGAGCCGGAGTAAAAATGTTTACCAGATTCTCAGCCCTGAATTTTTTTTAAAGGAAAAGGAAAATTTTAAATGTTACTTTTACGCATTCTTGTCCCTATTTTAAATGTTACTAACCTAACCTAACCTAACCTAACCTAACCTAACCTAACAAGTTTTTTGGTGTTCTGTAAAAAGGCTATTACTGTTCTGAATAAAGTGATGTCCACTCCATTCTCTTCCACTACTTTTCATAGCTTCCCATTTTTTGCCCTCTGCCCATAAAACATATGAAAAGGTCTTTCATCATTCTTTCATAACTTTCTACTAATGTTCTGAAAGCAAACACCTGGTGGTCTTCACAAACTCTCCTATCTCTAAAACACACAATGTTCCACTTCATTCTATATTTTTACACAGCAATTAATTTATAATATTATTATTCGAAAATATAATTTTGCATAAGACACAAAGTTAATCAGTTAAGAAGCAAGTTTCTCCTTTTCTGATTAGTGGGTATCTTGTGGGACTACGTTTCTTTCCTTAAGAGTTTCCTTAAAATTTATTTTCTCTTTAATATGAGCAATCACTTTTGACACTCTTGAGTCTTGACCTTATAAATTGGTAGGAAGCAAGAGTTTTTGAAATCTTCTGATGCCTTACCTCTTTCACAGCATTATTTAAATATCGTTAGCTGGCACTCTACCACGATACAGCTTTATCACCTCCCCTTCTTGTATAACATCAATACCTGTAAATTTACCTTCCCTCTTCTTCTTTGAAGTATAAACGCTATCAAACATTTAATCATTCTCTCTTAAAATATCATTTCATTTTATTAATATTTCCTACTCAAATTCCCTCCTCTAATTGTAGCCATTTTACTCCTGAAATTGTACCACACTTCCTCCTCAAATGGACTGTGAGGAGTATCTCTTGCCTTTATTTATGCAACCTGTATATCTTTTTCCTAAACAATTTTCTCGCCTCTCGAAAATTCCCCTTGATATTTTCACTTTGTCTTTCACACGCTCTTGACTTTGCTATTATCACTTTTCTTTGCGTTTTTTATTCCTTTCATGTTTCCACCTTTTTGCTAACACATCAAAACTTCAACATTCTCTCACTTATAACATTCAATTCACAATTCAACCATCTGCTAACTTTCCATTTTACCTTTTCCACCATTTCGTAACACAAACATTCCTCATTACCAATATTTTCTAAAATTCATTTTACCTTTCTTCTCGTACTTCTCTCTCACTCTCTCACTCTCTCACTCTCTCACTCTCTCACTCTCTCACACACATTTCAATCAATTTCTGTTACTAACCCGTCTTATTCTCTATTGCATTTTCTCGATTTATTTTTGTAAACTATAAGAATGAAGAAAATTCTTTAAGAGGGTGTGGAGATGAAAAAAGAGGTAGGGGAGATTATAGGGAGGGAAGAATAGATGGAGGGGAGATTGTGTTAGTCAGTTTTAAATATAAAAAAAATATTTTCTTGACAGTTTTTGAAAAAAATATTTAGTAATACTTAATAAATTGAAAATTTATTTATATATTGAGGGAGGACATCAAAACCTTCTAAGTATTCATACCATATCAACAATATATATATATATATATATATATATATGGTCAAAACCTTCTAAGTATACATACTTAAAAACCTTTATTATACATATACATAAAAACATTTTAAAAATAAATAAAAATTACATATATATATATATATATATATATATATATATATATATATATATATATATATATATATATATATATATATATATATATATATATATATATATATATATATATATATATATATAGAGTATATTTGTATTTAGTTATATATATATATATATATAAGCAAAAGAGTGGAGAGTGTGAGTATATATATATATATATAGAAAGAGGAAAGGAGTTATTGGAATTGTTGGAGAATGAGAAAGATTAGCTTCATTTGTAATTAAACTTATTTATTACTGAAATTTAATAACAACGATTTATATTTTACACAACACTGAGAGCTCCCTTCCCCCCCATCGTTATACCCACCTATATATATATATATATATATATATATATATGTTGGATTAGTGTTTTAAGGGGTGGAGGTTTGGAGAGTTTTAAAATAGTTGCTAAAGGATTTTTTTTGACACGTGCAGAAATAGATAAAAAGAGGGAACTGGGGGGGGAATGAACTGATTGGGAGAAAGAGGAGGAGGAGGGTGAGGGAGAGGAGAAGAAGGAGTGGTAGAAGGAGGGAGGGAAGAAGAAGAAGAAGAAGAAGAAGAAGAAGAAGAAGAAGAAGAAGAAGAAGAAGAAGAAGAAGAAGAAGAAGAAGAAGAAGAAGAAGAAGAAGAAGAAGAAGAAGAAGAAGAAGAAGAAGAAGTGAAGAAGAAGAAGAAGAAGAAGAAGAAGAAGAAGAAGAAGAAGAAGAAGAAGAAGAAGAAGAAGAAGAAGAAGAAGAAGAAGAAGAAGAAGAAGAAGAAGAAGAAGAAGAAGAAGAAGAAGAAGAAAGGAAAAGAAAAAAGAAGAAGAAGAAGAAAAGAAAAAAAAAAAGAAAAAAAAAAAAAAAAAGAAAAAGAAAAAGAAAAAGAAAAAGAAAAAGAAAAAGAAAAAGAAAAAGTATGAGTGTATGTGTAGGTGTGCGTGTGTGTGCGCGCGCGCGTATGTGTGTGTGTGGTTGAGCAGACAAAGAAAGACTAAAGTTAATTCAAAATTTATGTCTCAATCGATGGGTGCCAATTGAAGCTTTAAGCAAATAACGTGCTGGCTCTCCATGACACTCTCAGGATCTCTCCCGTAATTTAGGCACTCTACACGTGTAGATTACATTGGCACTATCATCCAAGACAAGGGAAATGAAAAAAAAAGAAAGAAAGTATTATATTCTAAGAATGCAATTTCCTGTTCAATATACGAGTAAGTATATATATATATATATATATATATATATATATATATAGTATATATATATATATATATATATATATATATATATATATATATATATATATATATATATATATATATATATATATATATATATATATATATATATATATATATATATATATATATATATATATATATATATATATATACATACATATATATGCATGAAATATAAGAAGAAAGAGATATATATATATATATATATATATATATATATATATATATATATATATGGCTATTCAGTAAGATCTTTCACCGAAAAGGTATTTTAAATAAAATTTTGATTTTTGCCACTTTAGAAGTGTTTTTTTTTTAACCAATAAGCATAAAGATAAAGTTGGCAGTCGCTTCAAACGGTTGTAATAGGAAGAAACTAATTAAAGAAATATTAAAGTTTAAATCTATGTAAACTAACTTAACTCAACATAACCTTACTTAACTTATCATAACCTCACTTAATGTAATTTATTTTTATATTTATAATTTATATAACTTTCCATTGTTTAAAAAAAGAAAGAAAAACACGCATTGGCACCATGAGCGTTTGTAGATTTTGTTCGATAATATACATAATAAAAAATAAAAAATATCCAAATTTTTCTCCTTTTTCCTACAAACAATTTACAGGAGAAAGATTATACCGAATGTCCTGTATATAAATATATATATATATATATATATATATATATAAAAGAAAAAATATATATATATATATATATATATATATATATATATATATATATATATATATATATATATATATATATATATATATATATATATATATATGTAGGACTGGAAAAATAATGAAATATTGTTTCAATATCATGAGTTTAAATTAGTCTATAAAAATATTTAAAAATAAGGGATGCATCTGGCAGTAAATATCCTATAAATATAAAAAATTTGGAGATTTAATAACTTTTTTCAGTGTCATTTTGCGAACATTTTGTTTTTGTTTGTTTTTTAACAGATAATTTAAAATTTTTAAATTTCATAAAACAAATCGTCGATATTCGGCTGCTTTCGCAAAAAATTGATGATTTCTTATATCGACAAATGTTATACTTATAAATACGAAATTTCATCATACTTTCATACTTAGTGTTCTTAAAAACAATGTTTTGCAACTTAAAATTAATAGATACATTATTTCTTGAGGATCTAGTAAAGAAAAATAAAAATAAAAATAACTTACTCCTATAACACAATAGGACTCGTATATATATATATATATATATTTAGCATATAGAGTATATATATATATATGAGCATATATATATATATATATATATATATATATATATATATATATATATATATATATATAAGAAATTATATATATATATATATATATATATATATATATATATATATATATATATATATATAAACTTTGTATGCACCGTTGAAAACATGTTTCGTCCACTCATAGGTTGTAAACAACATTTTACGTTATAAGTAAATTTTGAAGAAATTTTTGCAGCTGTAAGCGACTCTCCAATTTCGGTAAGCGTTTAAATTAAGTTTGGACAAAAATTCAAGAAACGTACGGAGAGTATTATCTTCAAACCATCTTTTCGACTTCAAGTGGATCCAAGTTTTTGAGAATTGTTCCCTAAACCCCACTCCCCCCTTCCCAAAACTTCCACAACCCACTTGCTCGAACCTCCAAACTCGAAAAAAGCCAATTTTGCTAATAAAGATTTTAACATGCTAAAGGTTATATATATATATATATATATATATATATATATATATATATATATATATATATATATATATATATATATATATATATATATATATATATATATATATATATATATATATATATATATATATATATATATATATATATATTTATATTCATACTATATATATATATATATATATATATATATATATATATATATATATATATATATATATATATATATAGATATATATATATATATATATATAGACTATATATATATATATATATATATATATATATATCTTCTTCTTCATCTTTATCATCTCCCAGGAAGGGTGTGTCACCCAGTCAGTGGAATGAGCTTCTGATATGATCTTGACTTTAAACTCCTCTTTCCTTCTTGTGCCTTCCAAACCAGAAGAATGAGCTTGTCAGTACGTCCGACGCCAACCAAAGGCTAGTTCTTTATTAATGAAAATAATCTCCAGGAAGAGTGCTCACCCTGTCAGTGGATGGAGCTGTAATTGATATCATCTTGCCTTTAAACTCTTCCTTTCCTTCTTGTGTTTTCCAAACCAGAGTGAGCTTGTCAGTATATCTGATACCAGAGGCTAGTCCTTGAGTTAATTGAAGCAAAATATGAAGGGCCGGATTGCTAGGCCTGTCCATACATATAAATATGGAGTGAACCAGCACACCTAGAACGATAAGATTAACCCCATTAGTCATTTATGGTATGTTAGGGAAAATTCCATTACACTCCAATTGCTCAATGGTTTCCTCTCCCATCCTTTGGGAGTTGACGGCATTTGGTGGTTGCGGCTGTTGCCGCAACGGAATTACCGGCTAGTCCTTTTGCACGGTCTTCTTTCTTCAATAATTTCTGCAACCTTCGAGCCATTTTCTTTAATTTCCATTTCGTCGAACCCTACCTTTATTATTCTAGACCAGCGGTCTCCAAACTTTTTTGATCGCGTACCCCTAAGACGGAAATAATTATAAGTTGTACCCCCTATATAGGCTTATAATAACATAATATAATTTAATATAGTATAATTTAATAGATAACAATATGCACATATTAATATTATATAATAGGCCTATATAATAAAAGACACGGCGAACATTGAGAGAACCTCACACTCACGTAATGCACGATCATACACTCGCAAGTGATCGTGAGCCTTCTTCTTTGGCGTACCCCCCAAGTATCACTTTGGGTACCCCTCGGGGTACGCGTACCCCACTTTGGAGACCACTGTTCTAGACTCTTGTTCCTAACCGAAACTCAGGTGATGAGTGTTTTGACAGGAAACCTTACACTGTCCCATTCTACCGTCTCTATCTATCCTTAATATTCAGACAATGCGGAACAGTTCTCACTTAATGTGTGTAAGTTTTTAAGAAATGTTTCACTTTACTCTCTCTCTCTCTCTCTCAATTTCTCTCTTCTCTCTTTCGGTTAATTTATCACCTGACTCTACTGACTATCCTAAATTCTTTGACTATCTAAGCTTCAAAATAGAAACAGATTCTATTTTCTTCTTTTTTAGAAATCATCAATTTTGGGTGATTTCAATGTTCACCACTACCACCAATGACTTTCCTCTAGTTCTCATGATACAATAGTGAACATGACTACCATTTCTCTATCTGGAATGATCTTGACCAGTTGGTACAGCTCAATATTGGAATCCCTGATCGTCTTGGAGATGGAAACAACATTCTAAATCTTTTCTTAATTCTTGTCCTTAATCAGTTAAACTCTTTAACTTTCTGGGTTCCTCCGATAAAGCTCTAATCTCTGCATCATGTTTAATCTCTTCAAGTCTTACGCAGGATAAACCTCCGGGTAGGACTTGGGGTCGTACTTCTTTGATTTCCCATAGAATGGCTATTGCTTCTGTAGTAAGGGTCACTCGTAATGTGTAGAACACATGTCCCAGGTGATTACATTCCATATTCTTTCCCTTCAACTGAACCTAACAAATCATAGTTTATTTTTGTCTGTTGTCGTGCCATTCGCCACAGGGGGCGCTGCCTTCGGAATCACCGTCGTCTTTAAATTCCAGAAACTCATTTAATTTATATTTTATGCTTTGTTTTCGATTATCTCGACGCTTCGAATGCTCGAGTTCATCTGCTTTATCTTTGTTTTGATTTCCCGATGCCTGGTTTTTTTTTCTTTATTTTTGAGCCCTGAATGAAACCGAGCCTGATTCGCGCGAGTTTGTCTCGACGAGCCTGATTTCGCCCGATCTGGAAAAGATCCGATTTTGAAAGATCCTCGATTCAAAAGATCCGGACGAAATCGACGAAACCGACGCGCGGAAATGGCGATCCTGATGAAATTCTGCCCCGGATGCAAAGCGTTAAAACGACGGAAATGATCCTGAGGATGGACGCGCCCGAGCGTCGAGTCGATTTTGATTCTGCGCGAGTCCGACGCCGGATTCCCGCGATCCGACTTCCTGCTGATCGCGTCGAAGCCGCCGACGGATTTTGCCGAGTCGATTGAAACTGAAGATCTGATTGACGTCTCGAGTCGGATCTCGAGTTTGAATGCAGATCTGAAATGAAATTTGAAATGCCGCCGAAATGAAACCGAGCGCGTCGACGCGATCCGAGCCTGCGGAACTGTTTCCGCGAGCGATCCAGGAGGTCGACGAATGCGTTTATTTCTGAATGCAAAAGCGCCGATCTCGGAATGCCCGGATGTTGACTTTGATTTGCGGAAATGCGTCGATCCGGAGTTTGAAATGCCGACGCGATTATCGATCTGGATTCTGCGGATCCGATTTGAAATCCGACGGATGCGCGCGATCCGAGTCGAATTGACGCGTCCGATTTGACGCGATCCGACGCGGAAATTCTGGACGCGCCGCCTGTTTCGAGCGACCTGTCGAAAAGATTAACTGACCTTTATTTATTGATTTTATCCTTGTTGACCTCGGACTTAACGGAGCTGACCGACGGATGCCTGAAGCTCTTAACTGGTTCTGGTTATCCACTTTGACGCTTTGAATATTTGTCGACCTGATGGAATCCATCTCTTTTTCGGTATTATCTTTGACCGATTTTGGTGAGCGGACTGACCTGAGATGAATATCTTACGCGCGCGCCTTCTTTCTTCTTCTCTCTCTCCTTTCTCTTCTTCTCTGATTCTGGTCCTCAACCCTTCAGCATTTTTGGCGAATCTTTTGTTGTGGCGCTAGTCATGTCGAAAGAATTCAATAGATAAAATCTCGCATAAGAAAGTTGGGTAGAGAAAGGATGAGACTGTATAGAAAGGCGTGTCGAGCGAACCCTTCTCAATGGAGGAAGTATGCGATTGAAGAGTTCAGAAGAGCAGTAGCCGTTGTAATAGAGAGAGAGAGAGAGAGAGAGAGAGAGAGAGAGAGAGAGAGAGAGAGAGAGAGAGAGAGAGAGAGAGAGAGAGAGAGAGAGAGAGAGAGAGAGAAGAAGGAGAGAGAGAGAGAGAGAGAGAGAGAGAGAGAGAGAGAGAGATGTAGCAATTCCATATATAGGTAGAAAAAGAGTGGAGAGAATAAGTGAGAGCAGGAGACCTGATGAGACGAAAAGCCCTAGACTCCACCTCTTCAAAGAGAGAAGTATGAGTGGCCCCACCACAGATGTGTAAGGCATGCTCCATACATGGGCAAACGGTACCCATATATAGATCAAACAACTGAAGAAGCCTCAGAACACCCAACCTCTTGTAAGCTTGTTTAGAAAGAGAAATAATGGGATCCTACCAAGAATATTAAGAATACCAAGAATATTAAGAACAGACGAAGGTTTGAGTTGTGTTTTCGAAAGATAATTTTGTGAAAGATGATGTCTAGTAGAAAGATAGATAAACTGAGTTTATGAGTCACTGAAAACAACCTTGTTCTCAATATCCCAATTACAAATTCGAGAAATATCAGAGGTTATGTTTCTTAATATCCACCCTCCTAGCGTGGGCTAATTGTTATTGGGAGGGACGTTTATCAGAATGAATGCAGTAATGAAGGGTGGAATTGTCGACATAGGAGTTGATAGGTGATGATATAATAGAGAGAAAGTCATGACTGAAAGGGAGAAAGACAGTAGGGGATAGAAGAGAACCCTGAGGAACACCACTATTTATAGATTCAAAGGATGAACGATGGCCGTCTACAACTGTTGCTATAGAACTACCAGAAAGGGAGTCAGAGGAAGGTCACAGACAGAAAGATAGATACAGAAAGACGGAAGTTTAGAGATCAAAGTTTTGTGGCAGACTCTAGTGAAGGTATTCGATATGTCTAGCACATGGCAAGAGATTCACCGAAATGCCGAAGGGAAGAGGACCAAGATGCAGAAGGAAGAAGAAGAGAAAGATCACCAGTAGTATACTTCTTACGAAGGCCAAATTAGCGATCAGAAATAAGATTAGAAGAATTTAGATGTTTCCAATGCTTCTTGTTACCGATAGATTCGAAAACTTCAGAAAGAACAGAAGTTAAAGCCATAGGACGATAGTCAGTGGGTTGAGAGGGTATCCCTCTTTTTTCGGCAGTAGTTGAATGACCCCACGTTTCTAGCAAGAAAGGAAGGCCGAAGTTGAAAGACAGAGACGGAATAGTTTACGAAGGTAAGGTGCAATCTCGAAAGCATAAGTTTTGAGAACCGCAGGAGGCATACCATCAAGACCGTACGCCTTTTTAGTGCAAAGTTCAGATAGAGCAGAAATAACTAACAATTTTTAACAATATTATAACAATAACAATAACAATATAACAATGACAATCTTTAACAATAACAATAACAATAATAAAATCTTTAACAATATTAGGGATGTGAAGGGAGGTGAAGAAAGAGCAATAGCTACAGAATCGTCGAGGGTGAAATTAGAGGCAAAACTTCGAATGAAGAGTTCAACTTTACCTGAAGGTAAAAAAATCAATGTTTCCTTCGGAACATACTAGAGGAGGGAAAGAAGATGAAGCAAAGTTAGAGTTAAAATTTTGTTGCATAATACCAGAAAAAAAGGTGAGGAAAAGGAATCATTAAGATTATTGCATTTTCTTGGGAGAAGAGTTTTTGGGATCACGATTTCTTGATGAAATATAAGTTTCGTGATTTTATGGAGTTGGAAGACAATGGTAATCCCTGTAGGTCCTCTGGCGAATAATACGAGAACAAGCTGAGTTAAACCTAGGATTATTAGGATTAGTTGGATGGAAGGAATATGGAATGTACTCCTCCATGAAAGAGAGAGAGAGAGAGAGAGAGAGAGAGAGAGAGAGAGAGAGAGAGAGAGAGAGAGAGAGAGAGAGAGAGAGAGTCGCCTCGGCAATAAGCTAAGAAACATTTGACGTGAATATGTATATACTTTTTCGTGATAGAGGCGTAAAAAGTTCGATCTTCAAATAAAAAAGGAAAGCACTTGCTAACAAGCAGAGGTGAATCAGTTTACAAGGAAATGTACAAGTTTTGAAAATCATTAGAATAACCCTCCCACGGAAGCAGTAGTCATTCCATGGGGAAGGATCCCCTTCCCACGGAGGCAGTAGTTATTCCATGGGGAAGGACCCCCTCCAGCAGAAGCAGTAGTCATTCCAGGACCCTCTCCCACAGAAGCAGTAGTCATTCCATTCAGAAGACCTCTCCAGCGGAAGTGGCAGTCGGCCCCGGCTGGAGTAAGAACCCACCCACCCACGGAAGCAATAGTCATTCCATGGGGAATAACCCCCTCCCACGGAAGCAGTAGTCATTCCATGGGGAAGGACCCCTTCCCACGGAGGCAGAGTCATTCCATTGG